>OX438773.1:2980824-3163859 GCA_949316455.1 Acleris holmiana | reverse complement strand
AAACGCGTCATTGTATAAACGTGTCGATCTTCAGTTGTTTCTTTCGATTATTACGTTTAATCAATTAACCAAAGAAAGGGATTACGTAGGAATGTATGGATGACCAAGAAGCTACTTACCACTTTAGGACTTTAATACGGTACCTTGGTAGATATAAATAGAGTCAAAAAGTGGTCAAGGAATTTCTTTAGTCGGCAGTATGCGTGACACAAATGAAGGGGAACGCTCAGGTCGTCCAAATGAAGCAGTGACTCAACAAAATATTAACTAAGTCCTGAAAATCGTAATGGAAGATCGGAAGGTATAATTGCGTGAGATAGCCGAGATAGTGAAGATTTCAGCTGGCAGTGTTTTCACATTTTTATATAAAAATTTGGCCATGAAAAAGCTTTTTGGGCCAAGTGGGTGTCGTGTTTGCTTACAACTGATCAAAAGGAAGAACGTATTAATGATTCAGAGCGTTGTTTGGCGCTGATGAATCGTAATAAAAAGGTTTTTTTACGTCGGTATGTGTCAATGGATTTAACATGGATACACCATTTCTTGGACTTGGCCCCCTGCGATTACTGGCAGACCTCAAAACAATGCTCCAGGGTAAGAAATTTGACTCAAATAGTAAAGTAATCGCAGCAACGGAGGCTTATTTTAAAGCCAAAGACAAATCGTTCTACACGCATGGGATAGAAAAGTTAGAAAAGCGTTGGAGGGACTGTATCGCTCTTGGACGCGACTACAATAATGAATAAAAATTTTTTTTTAAAAAAACCTTGTTTCACTACTTAGTCTCGGGACTTATTGAACCACGTGTTAGTTGTGTATAAAAATAATATGGAATTTACAACAGGGCTGGAATTCTACACGGTAATAACGATATCGTTTTTGACCTGTTTCCGTATTGTCAACGTTTTGATAACTCTTATGTCATTTACAATAATGGCGACTGTGACATAAACGATTCTTAAACGTGTCAAACACGATATCGTTTTAACGCACCTGAATAGAGGCCCAGGTCATTTACTTAAGTTGTTCACCTACCTCTTCCGTTCTATATGATCGATGGTGACAATATGTCCATTATAAGCGGTTCAAATTTAATTGAATAAACTTGAGGAGTCCTTCGACCCTAATTCTATCCCTATATTTGATGTTATTTTGTGCACGCCAATGATGTTACGGAGTATTATGTATATGATACTTTCCAAGTAATATCTATTGTTTCCAATTAATGATGGACAGATACGGAAAACACGCGAAAGTAAGAGATATCTATCGTCGATACGTTCAGCGTAAACAGAGCTAGAGTGGCCAATTTTGTCTTATGATATGACTCTTGAGCGCTGCAGTAACATATCTACTTTCTGTCTATATGTAATATCATTAGTGCACCCTATTCACCTAAAAGAAAATTCTCTCCACATTCAAGTCCCTGGGTCCAGCGGTTTAAACGTTTATTGTTTTATGTAACAATACATAAATATTTCTTTAAAATTGTGCTATTTCTTTGTAATGTTTTTGTTTGGTAGACAGTAAAGTGTTTTGTATTGTATTGTATATTTTTCTTCCGTGTCGTATTTGAAATTAGGATAAGTCTTTAGTTATTCCTCCTTCTTTACCAGCTATCAATGGAGCTAGAGACGGAGTGGCTGTCGAAGCAGTCCACGTCGGGAGAGGCGGCGCCCCTGGCGGCGCTGATGCGGCAGGTGATGCAGGACATCAACAGCCGAAGGATGTGCACGCTTACTGGTAAGTTGGGCACAATGTAGTCATGCTTCTTCTTCTTCTTTAATTAATGGCGGTCCACACAGTGATTTCGCCAATGTCAAGTGAATAGAGTAAATCTGTAAACAGAATAAATCCGGGCCGAAAAGTAAAAGCCGGGCATTTTTCAATCGGCCATCTCTCCTCTTCGAAGGTTACCGGAATCGTAGTCATGCTTAACCCGACAATGCATCCGGTGACACACATGTCAAATTTAAACATTATATTATTGACATTTCGAATCAATTTATGTCAGATGAGACCCTAGAAAACTTACATGACATGTTTTATTTTAAACCTATTGTTGACACCCGAGTAAAATTTAAATGACTTATTTTATTTTTGTGTTATAGTTATCTCTTTTTATCAAAGTTGCATGCCCCCAATGACGTAATAGATAATTTTAACAGTGCATGCACTAACTCGCCTAATTGTAATACCTAGTTTTAAAATTATCCTTAAATGTTTGCAATACCCTGACAGGGTCCCATGTACCTATCATCGTGTGTAGGTATCATGTGTGCAAATAAATAATTTAAAGACGAGACATCTATTATATCCATATAGGTAGTTAATTTCTGATAAAATATGGCCTACTCATACTGTAATTTTTATAATTTCTCTGAAGTAAACCATAAGTAAATTACACAATCACCACATATGTATTATGATTTTATAACTAACTACGTATAAAAAAGTTTTGCATTGTAGAGTTAACTTTTTTTTTATTTTAAGGAGAAGGCACACGAGCACTCAGGCCACCTGATGGTAAGTGGAATCTGAGACCCATAGACATTTGAATTGTCAAGACTATAATCCTAAGACCTCAAATGCGTTGCGTTGCGTTGCGTTGTATTTGTTGTTATAGTTATTCTATACTCTATTGGTAACCACATAAAACTGAAAATGCTTATAATATTACTAAGCAGTTAGCCGCCTTCTTTGGTAGAATACACTATGTAAAAATTCAAGTATCTACCTATTACGGTACAGCCCGCGGACAGACAGACAGTTAGCGAATGACACCCTTTGGGTACGGAACCTTAACAACAAACTCAAACAGAAGGTTTAAGTAAGGTTTTAGTGGTGGTAGGACCCTGTGCAGGGTCCGTCCGGATCGCTACCACCATCTTATCCATTAACCACCCGCCAAGCAACAGTGTTCGCATTATTGTGTTCCGGCGTGGGGATAAGACAACCGGTGAAATTACTAGCATAGAGGCATTCCATCTTAGTCCTCAGGGTTGGCAACGCATTTGAGGTCTTAAGATTATAGTCTTGAGAATTCAAATGTGTATGGGTCTCAGATTCCACTTAACATCAGGTGGCCTGAGTGCTCGTGTGCCTTCTCCTTAACATAAAAAAAAAAAAAAAAAAAAAAAAAACAAGGTTCAAAGTGGCGGCTCAAGGCCCAACAGTGAATCATGCCGTCCTTTTTTCAACAGAACCCTTAAATCAAGGGTGGTTTACGATATTGGTATACCTACTAGCCCTGAGGAAATAACCACAACCCAAAATAAAAGTATAAAGCCACTACTAAGCCACTTCTAAGAATAATATTGCTTAACAGTGTACTATTTTAAAATTCATGTATATAAATTAAGCACGAAAAAAACGTTGATAGGTACGCGAAAACCTTGACATGGCACAGCATTCATTTAAACATTTAAAAACCACTCATGAACCGCCCATGCTCAGAGTAGGGTTCCGAAGCCGTCTAGTACTACAAACATAAAAAGCGGCCAAGTGCGAGTCGGACTCGCCCATGAAGGGTTCCGTAGCAGCAAGTAACATAATATAAAAGTTCGTTGTAGCTTTGATCAATGTTTTTATGACGTATTAAAAAAAAACTACTTACTAGATCTCGTTCAAACCAATTTTCGGTGGAAGTTTGCATGGTAATGTACATCATATATTATTTTTACATTTATCATTCCCTTATTTTAGAAGTTACGGGGGGGGGGACACACATTTTTCCACTTTGGAAGCGTCTCTCGCGCAAACTATTCAGTTTAGAAAAAAATTATAATAGAAACCTCAATATCATTTTTGAATACCTATCCATAGATACCCCACACGTATGAGTTTGATGAAAAAAAAATTTTTGAGTTTCAGTTCTAAGTATGGGGAACCCCAAAAATTTATTGTTTTTTTTCTATTTTTGTATGAAAATCTTAATGCGGTTCACCGAATACATCTACTTACCAAGTTTCCACAGTATAGCTCTTATAGTTACGGAATAAAGTGGCTGTGACATACGGACGGACAGACGGACAGACATGACGAATCTATAAGGGTTCCGTTTTTTGCCATTTGGCTACGGAACCCTAAAAATCAACAAGTAATAACTAATTTTCTATTTACGAGTAAAGTCAATTGTTGCCGTCTAACGGCCGATCCCTATATTCAAACCGCGGACAGATAGCCTTACTTCGGATTAAAATTTGACACATTTTGTATGGGAAAATGTCAAATTTCAACCCGAAGTAAGCCTTCTCTATCCGCGGTTTGAATATAGGGTTCGGCCGTTAGATGATTTAAGTAGGTATAGACACTTTAATCGCCTGTATCTCGAGAACCAATGATGTTACTTAGTCGTGTTAGTTTTCCTTTAAAATTCGTTATATTCTCTTTCATTTAAGTTTTTTTGCAGATTTTTAGTATTTGTACTTAATCGAAAAACTTATCCAACGACACCCCACACTATAGGGTAGACAAGAAAAAAAATCAATCCCCAAGTTACGTGTAGGGTAGGTACCCTAAAATATATTTTTTGTTTACATTTTATTGTACCACTTTGTTGGCGTGACTAATATGCATATTCATGCCAAATTACAGCATTCCAGTACTAAGAGTCTCTGCGCTAGGCTGCGGACGGACGGACGGACGGACATGGCGAAACTATAAGGGTTCCTAGTCAGACTACGGAACCCTAAAAACAAACAATAATAATGGATAATGTTATGGCTGACGGTAGGTACCTATAGTTCAACAGAAACACGTTTATTGTTGGTCATGGCTTTCCCCAAAAATTTCCACCTTGATCGGTGTGTGCCACTCGCGTCCTATTCGAACTCAATTCAGTCAGACCTTTGTCCCCAAGTATTTACTTAAACTGCGTAGGATAGACGATGTGATCTGCGAATGCTAATCTAGGTACCAAAAACAATTTATAATAACAGCTGTAACCCGCTAATAAAACATATCGAAGTACCTATAGTCAACTGAATCTCTACTACTCTACGATATACAGGGCGTCCCACGGCTATGCCACATGGAAGGAAAGTACCTTGAATATTGTAGATGGAACATTTTACTGAAAGAATAATCAAAAGAGTGCGACTTTGTATTCAACAGGAAGGAACTCATTTTGAGCATTTGATAAATTGATTAATTTTGTATTAAAAATGTTAAAATTCATGGTCTTCCTTTTATTTCTGACACTATGTTATTTAACAAAAAATAATCCTTATGATGAAGCCTTTCGATCGGTATGATAAAGATACAGGGTAATTATTTACCTCGTGTAACGGGTTCGATTCCCGGTTCAACCATGTAATTATTTAAATATGTATGAATGCAGTTTAAATTGTTTTTTTAATGAAAATAATGTCTTCTTTCGGTAAAATGTTCCATCTACAATATTCAAGGTACTTTCCTTCCATGTGGCATAGCCGTGGGACGCCCTGTATATTAAATTTGCCTGCCAAGGGAAGTGAAGAAACGGGAGGCAGACCATAGAGATGGACTTAACTTTGATCGCTTAGTTAATGCTGTATAAAAACATAACATAACATCACGCCTTCATTCCCAGAGTGGGGTAGGCAGAGCCACAGAAATACCAACAACTCTAAAAAGACATGTTAGTAATTCTGTAACTTCATTTTGCACAAGTAGGCTGAGATGTTTACTAGTGTATTAGTGACAGGTTGCAAGCCCATCGCCTAACAGTACTACAAGCCTTGAATGCTGTATAGGCCTTTGTAATTAAGTGTTTCAGTCGTTCAACAGCAACTATTCACTGATTTAATTAACATAATTATCCTTGAATAAATGTTGAATTTTGGAGATTTACTAACACAAATTAAATCCAAAGACCAGTTAGGCGTTAGGCGTTGAACCTGGGTGAAGCTATAAGCTTGAAAAATAAAATTAACGTAACAGCAATGGAAATTCCCGTAATAAAGTTATTTTCTCTCGCGTTTCTTACCTCTCAATTAGAAGCTTCTTGGAATAATAATGGCCCATAGCGGTTGAACAAAATTACCTCCTATTTTTCAGATAAAGTAAATAATATTGGACTCGAAATTATTTCGCTCGAACAAGTCTCATTTAAAATTTGACACGTGTAACGAGAGTAACTTTATAAGTGTCGACGAGTTGATTCATTAGTTTAGTGGTGGTGCCGCCACCTGCTACTGTACCCAAGGTCGTTGGGTCGAGTCCCGGTGTGTATGCGAATCAAGGATGTTTCTCATGTTCATGAATATTGTTGGTTAGGATGTTATCACTACATAGTATAAAACAAAGTCGCTTGCCGCTGTCTGTCCCTATGTATGCTTAGATCTTGAAAACTACGCAACGGATTTTGATGCGGTTTTTTTTAATACATAGAGTGATTCAAGAGGAAGGTTTATATATATAATACTTTAACCCGGCAGGGGCAGGGGCTTTAGAGGCAGGGGGCGCTCTAACCTGCTATCTGTCCGGTAGTAGGTAACTGAGTTCACGGGCATGCGATCCCGCCTTCCCTGAGCTACTATAGACCACAATCCTCTTTCCCGTGGCTATAGGTATCCCGTCCCTCCTTCTCCAATGTTCCTTCACCATCCATTTTACCTATCCCTACATGCGGCTCCCTCCCGCTTACCATACAAAGTCTGTCCTGGCGAGGAAGGCAATACAACGCAGATATGCAACGTGATTTGGTGGACTCGGCGGCCAGCAAGGCAAGGTGGATGGCCTAGGGCGGCGGTGGAGGGCGTATAGTCACCGTCGGCCAGACACAGCATCCGACCTCTCCTTCAGTCGTAGCGGTTTTCCGTTCCACTGATCCAGGGAGGGGAAGGACGAGTGTGTGCGCCTGCGTTTGCGCGAACGCTTGCGCACCTTAAAATATCCTGCGCATTTGACCGCTCCCGTTAATGGACTCCGGAAACTCAAAAGTCCTGTGGCGATGGGTAGAAGTAGAGAGGTCTAGTTTGATGTAAGCTAGACTTTGTCTGATACCTGCACACGGGCGGTCCCGGGGGTGTGAGTACACGCCGTGGTCGTTTCTGCGCTGCACATTTGGGGCGACAGCGCGGGTTCGGCAGCACCCGGGATGACAGAGCAGCCCTGTTTAGGGAGGCACTGCTTTCCCCGCTCAGCCGGTGGAGGGGGCTAGAAAAGGTGCCCTAAAAAAATGCTCGTCCCAACTTAGCAGGTGGTAGTAACCGCGGCTGCCATCGCATCACTCAAATCGTGGTCGACGCTTCAGAAAAAACGTAATGAGAATATCTTTTATGACTTTCGGCGCGTGGAACGTGAGAACGCTTCTTGATCGTGATGGCAATGCCTGCCCTGAGCGCAAGACCGCCATAGTAGCTCGGGAACTTCATCGCTACGATGTGGATATGGCTGCTCTTAGCGAAACCCATCTTGCTGATGAAGGGGAGCTGGTGGAAGTAGGTGGTGGCTACACTTTCTTCTGGAAAGGTACCGCTGCGTCAGAACCTCGGCGTTCAGGTGTAGGCTTTGCCATCAAGAATAACCTAGTAAAGCGACTTGAGGAGTACCCTGTACATATCTCGGACCGCGTGACCACACTGCGCCTTCACTTGGACAAGGACAACTACCTTAATGTCATCAGTGTCTATGCTCCTACGCTAGACAAAGCTGATGACATCAAGGACAAATTTTATGAGGAACTGTCTCTTTGCCTTACAAGCATAAACGCCAACGAGCAGGTTTTATTGCTAGGCGATTTCAATGCCAGAGTTGGTCGGGACTATGAGGCTTGGCCTGGAGTTCTGGGTAGACATGGAGTTGGCAGCATGAACAGCAATGGTCAGCTGCTGCTCAGTTTTTGTGCTCAATTCGGTCTGGCAATTACGAACTCTATGTTTCGACTCGCCGCCAAGTACAAGATGACATGGATGCATCCGAGATCCAAACACTGGCATCTGATCGACTATGCTATTGTACGGCAAAGTGACTTCAGACAAGTGCAAATCACCCGCGTTATGCGTGGTGCGCACTGCTGGACTGACCACCGACTCATTGTTACGAAGCTGCGACTGCGTCTCCGTCGTCCTCGTAGATCTTCAATAAGAAAGCTTGCGTCTTTGGACTTGCGGAGGCTTGAAGATCCTGAGGTGAGGAAGAAATACGCTGAAGTATTGTCTGGGAAGCTGTCGCCAGTTAATGGGGTGGGTGATGTTGATGCTGCCTGGGGAACTTTGTCAGCTCATATCATGGACTCCGCTTCAACTGCACTGGGTAAAATTAGCCGTCGCAGTGAAGATTGGTTTGATGGGAATGATGAAGTGTTGCGGGCGGCACTCAACAATCACCGAGATCTCCTGCGACAGCACAGAAGGCGAAGAGGAAGCGTTGCGGCGGTCAAAGCTAGTGACCTCGAATTGCGCAAGCTGTCTCGACAAATGAAAGATAGGTGGTGGCAGGACAAAGCTAGTTACATGCAGTGGCTCGCTGACACAAACCAGCTCGGGGACTTCTACAGCGAGGTGCGTAAGCTGATTGGTTCATCCTACCATGCAAAGGTACCTTTAAGGTCGTCAGACGGCAGGCACCTGTTGACGAGCAAGGAGGATGTACTAAAGCGCTGGGCGGAACACTTTGACACTCTGCTGAATGTGGATCGATCAGCTGATCTACAAAGCATCGGCTTAATACCTCAACTCCCTCTTGCATTTGAGCTGGATGAGCCACTATTGCGTGAGGAGGTTGTTACTGCCATCAGACAGCAACAAAACAAACGGGCGGCTGGCATCGACCTTATACCGGGAGAGCTGGTCAAGTACGGCGGAGAGGAGTTGCACACGTCGATATGGGAACTGTTTGTTTTTATGTGGGAGGAGGAGCGCGTTCCGGATATCTTTAAAGTATCGCGCATAAGTGCTCTCTACAAAAACAAGGGTGACCGGTCTGACTGCAACTCCTACCGCGGTATTTCGCTCCTATCAACCCCTGGAAAGGTCTTTGCTAGAGTTCTTCTGAACCGCCTAAAGGGTTTATCTGAAAAGATACTGCCTGAAACCCAGTTTGGCTTCCGACCGGACCGAGGCACATGAATCAGAATCAGAATCAGAATAATCTTTATTCAAGTAGGTTTACAAATAATAAACTCTTTTGAAACGTCATAGTAGCGACTTAGCCTAAATTGACTGCAGGTTCAAATCGCGACCGATCAGAGAAGAACCTGTAAGAAACTCTGTCGGATGTCTTTTTTTTTTTTTTCGACGTTCGCAACCTTTTGTCGTAAGGACTAAACATTTTATTACAAGCAATTCAGTCCCAAGCATTGTTATCATTAATATAGTCTTTAATACTATAATATGCTTTAGAAATTAGT
Organism: Acleris holmiana; assembly: GCA_949316455.1. NCBI lineage: Eukaryota > Metazoa > Arthropoda > Insecta > Lepidoptera > Tortricidae > Acleris > Acleris holmiana. The sequence continues at coordinate 3,154,525 of OX438773.1, read as the reverse complement.
TTACGCTTAACGTAACTCTTAAATTTATTTACTGATAGTTCAGTAACATTACTTGGGAGCTTATTATAGAACCTAATACAATTACCCATAAAAGAGTTTTTTATTTTATGGAGCCGCGTGAAGGGCACTGCGAGCTTATATTTATTTCTGGTATTAACATTATGTATGTCACAGTTCTTTCTAAATTTAGCGATGTTTTTATGAACATAAATAATGTTTTCATAAATGTATTGACTGTGCATGGTCAATATATTAATTTCTTTAAACTTATCTCTAAGCGAGTCTCTCTGGCCCATCTTGTAGACAGCACGAATAGCCCTCTTCTGCAGAACAAAGATGCTATTTACATCAGCAGCACTACCCCACAGTAAAATACCATATGACATAATACTATGGAAGTAACTAAAATAAACTAATCGAGCGGTATCTAAGTCTATTAATTGCCGAATCTTATTAACTGCAAAAACTGCTGAACTGAGTCTACCCGCCAATCCAGCAAGATGAGGACCCCATTGGAGCTTGGAGTCTAACGTTATACCAAGAAACACTGTATCATTAACTAGGTCTAGTTTGTCATTTTTAATAGTTACAGTAGTTTGACTATTTTTCACATTAGTAGTCATGAACTTTATACATTTCGTCTTTTTTTCATTCAGTAATAAATTATTAACACTAAACCAATCGACTACTTTTGATATAGCATTGTTTACATCGACATTAAACTGCTGTTGTCGTTTAACTTTGAACACAAGTGACGTATCATCAGCAAACAAGACTATATCATGGTTATCCTTTATAAGGTAAGGTAAGTCATTTATGTAGATGAGGAATAAAAATGGACCCAATATTGAGCCCTGTGGTACGCCCATTGAGACCAATGACCCAGGTGATCGTACTCCATTCACGTCTACCCTTTGTATTCTCCCGTATAAGTACGTTTTTATTAAGTTTAGCGCAGTACCTCTAACTCCATAGTGGTGTAGTTTCCTGATCAATGTGTCATGGTTAACGCAATCGAAGGCCTTGGACAAATCACAAAAAATACCTAAAGCATCCTGTGACCCTTCCCAGGCATTAAAAATGTTTTTAATCAACTCAACACCAGCTTCGGTTGTCGAGCGACCCCGAGTAAAACCAAATTGTTTATTGTGTAATAAATTATTATACCGAAAATGTTCCGCTAACTGTGACAAAATCAATTTCTCAGATATTTTACTGAAAGTGGGTAGTATGGATATTGGTCTAAAATTTGTGGGGTCAAAAGTACTACCCGTTTTGAATAATGGAATTATCTTACTATGTTTCATAAGATCAGGAAACTCACCACAATCAACACAGTGATTAAATACGACCATTAAGTCAGATGCTATGACTTCAATTAAGGATTTGAGTACATGGACCGACACTCCCCAAAGGTCACTGGTTTTCTTTATATTGATTGAGTTGAATGCCTTAATTACATCCAAGGCAGTAACGCGCTTGAATTCAAAGTATATACTGCATTCAGGCACGTTATCTTCTAAAAGTACAATGGCAGACGCAGGCGAAGAGTTCAAGCACTTAGTCGTGGACACTGGTATATCGGTAAAAAACTTTTCAAATTCAATTGCGATATCTGGATTGGAATCTATTATTTTACCATCTACTTTTAAACGATAGTCGTTAATGTTCTTTTTTCGGCGACCTGTTTCTTCATTAATTATTTTCCAGGTCGTTTTAATAACATCAGAACTATTCAAGATTTTGTTACTTAAAAAATTTCGCTTAGTTATACGGCAGTCTATCTTGAATTGCTTAGAATACTGTTTGACATGTTCCTTAAACTCCTCACTCGCGTTATACCTCCGTTCCTCATATAGTTGATACAGTATTCTTCTACGCTTATGTAAGTCCGCAGTAGCCCAGTCACTGAAAACCTTTGCACCACCAACCACAACCGATTTGGATGTAAATACTGCGTTAAATTGTTTCATGAATGTGTGAAAGAATGAGTTGTACATGTCATTGGGTCCCTTATCAGTTGTTAGAAAGGGCAAATTATGCACTAGGTTATGTCTCATTCTTTCCACACGGTCTGCAGTTACTGGCACAAAAGTAATTTCTTTTTTTGGAATATTATTCGATACGGACTTGAATTTAATTAATTGACCCAAATGATCCGATTCCAGGTTGCTGATCACACTCTTACCAATAGGAATTATATCAGTAAAAATGTTATCAATACACGTGGCGAATCGCATCGCATGCGAAGCGATCTTCTCTGTGCGTCAACTGCAAGAAAAGAGTAGAGAACAGGGGCGTCAGCTGTACCTCTGCTTTGTTGACCTAGAGAAGGCTTTCGACAGCGTGCCTCGTGGAGCCCTATGGTTGGTGTTAGGAAAGCTCGGATGCACGGTCGCTAGTTATCTTATATAAGGTGGGCGCCTATTGAAACTAAGGGATAAATGAGACTTTATTTAAAAAGGGAATTTTATTCTAGAAAAATATTAAGCATCCCTTTTATAGTTATTTAAGTACCTATATTTCTATAAAAAGAAGCAAAATTGGTTTACTCGTTTTCGTTGTCGACGACACGTTAGCCTTGGTGGTAGTGACTCCGCCTCTGAAGCTTGCGGTCCTGGGTTCAAATCCCGGTAAGGGCAGATATTTGTTGATGAGTCTTGGATGTTTTCTGTGTAAGTATTTCTCTATATAAGTATGTTGATCGTTGTCTAGTACCCATAGTACAAGCCTGGAGCTTAGTTTGGGACTAGGTCAATTTGTGTCGATGGTTCCCTTTTATTTATTTATTAATTCATTTACCCTTTAGTTGCAATAGCCCCGCCCCATTTTAGTTATATGTTAGTTAGTGGTATAAGTTTGAGACCTATATCCGTCTATCAGTCAGCTGTCCCATTGTCTACATGTCTGTCTGTCCATATGACTAAATGGACCGATAACAATGCTTAAACTTGAAACCTCAATACTCAATACTCAATATTTTATTGCAACCATAATGTTTTTACAAAGATGGAAGTATAAATTATAATAAATGTTTCTTATGAACCCTGTTGGGCATAGCAAAAGTATTTAGAGAGAGGGAGACTTATCATTTTATTAATATTAATAGAAATAAGTAATATGTAGTACTCTTTAGTTTATTATATGCGTATTTATGTATAATTTAATTTTCACTATTATAATTTACTAGCGACCCGCCCTCGCTTCGCTCCGGGCTATAATATTATACATATAAACCTTCCTCTTGAATCACTCTATCTATTAAAAAAAACCGCATCAAAATCCGTAGCGTACTTTTACAGATTTAAGCATACATAGGGACAGACAGCGGCAAGAGACTTTGTTTTATACTATGTAGTGATCGTCTAAGTATTCGTTTATTGTGTAGTAAGCTTTGGTAATAAGTAACTGTTTGAGATTATTTATAACTAGCGGCCCGCCCTCGCTTCGCTCCGGATTAAAGTATTATACATATAAACCTTCCTCTTCAATCACTCTATCTATTAAAATAAAACGCATCAAAATCCGTTGAGTAGTTTTAAAGATTTAAGCATACATAGGGATATAGGGACAGAAAAAGCGACTTTGTTTTATACTATGTAGTGAATCTGAGTTCATTTGTTTCTCGTTTTAAGGGGGCACCGAGCTTTTTGCGCTCATTAACTTTAGGTATTTTATGCACTCTGTGTATGTGTGCGTATAGCACACCAGCAAGGAGCGAGCTGGAGCCATGCGCCGGCCGCGCGCCGCGCCTGACGAGCCCTGCGCCGATCCACTAGGCGCGGAGGTTGCTACCAATGTTTACAAAATAAAAAAACATAATCGATTCCGAATACTTTTATTAAAATATTGACTATAAGAAGTTAAAAACTTTTTTCAGTCTACATTTTTTTTTAAATTTGTGGTTTACTGTCGGTAGGTAAGGTAGGATTGAATTACTTGTATGAGGTACAGTCACATCACGAGATTGTTGAGCCACTCTAGAACCCACTCACAGATAGATAGATAATTTTTAATTAATGTCGTTTGTACATCTAAGGTGTATTTAGCTAGTGTTAAGTTATTTATAATATTTATTGGGCAAATTGTTCGGCTAAAGAGAATAAATCATAAGTAAAAGCCTCTCTTCTTCCAATCGGCCATCTTCCCTCTCCGAAGGTTACCGGGAAAACCCTTTCATAGAAAGTTGACGGTAAATTTTGACGTAAATAATTTCTTTTGCGTGACTTGACGCTGTCATTAGGACAGAGTTCTATGGTGGCTCAACAACCCCGTGATTTAATGTGACTGTATATTGAAATGAAATAAAACCTAATTACCTTTATTGACAATATTCTAAGCACAAAATAAAGTGAACTCAATACCTAATAAAAACAATAAGAACGGCTGAGTAGGGCAAAAATCCCAGTCATGGACCCTTTCTTCAAGATATTATTTTTAACTGACTTCAAAGAAAAGGAAGTTCTCAGTTTGACCTGTATGTATGTATGTATGTTTGTCCGCGATTATCTCACGTTTGGCTGAACCGTTTTTAATGCGGTTTTCAGAAAAGTATTTGTTTCACATAGGAGAAGGTTTTGGTATTTTAACCGTCTTTAAAAAAAAGGATCTTAATTGGTACGAATGTTTATCCATGATTATTTCCGCAAAAACTTCAATGTCTGATTCTGATCACTATAAAGTATAAAATTAAATTGATGTTTTAAAAAACTAAAAACTTAAAGCTGCTGTATCATTCACATATTTAGAAGTTCCTACTTAATGTTTGTATGTATATAATGTAATGAATAATGTACGCAGGTATCTTTAGAAAAAAATATTAGGACATAAGAAACAACAATAATCAATATCGGATTTTACTTCACGGCATTATTTTGTCTGTGTGAGTAAGCAATGTCATTGTCTATTTCTCCATCCACTGAAAGACAAGAAATTTGGTCCATTGGCATCCTGTAATAAAACAGAACGTTTTGATTTAACTATAATTTATTTATTAACAAAATTAGTTTTTGGATGAAATTTTGTAATCCTCATTCTATAAAAATAATTCGTATTTGGGACTTACAATTCCATTGTGTGGTAAATTTTATAATCGATGTCAACCAATTCATTTACTCTGTAAATTGAAAAAATATAAAGATAATGTGAAAATTCATACTAAATTTATTAAAATGTTTTCCTATACACCTCTTACTATTTTTACGCATACCTCACCGGTTCATTAGGTACCTAACTCTTCGCTTTGTAGCGAAGTGCCAACAAGTGGAACATTAACCCTATAAATAAAAAATATGAATAGTTTTGCAATTTTACTCATTTGTTGAAATATAGTTGTTAGGTACTGAGTATACTTACGGAGTATTCTCTTTGTATTCAGATTTCTGGGGATGTCTTGCTCTAGAAATATTGAAACCATCCCAAGAAGTAACAATATTATATAATTAACTATAGTAAAAAAAACCTCGGGTCGTTCTAAGAAGCCTGTTTTGCCTGTAAATGTGTTTTTTAGCTAAACTATTTTTATATCTTGGTAAATATTCACCATAGAAGTGTATTTTTTATATACATACTAATTAAAAGAACTTCGCGTGTTGTTTAAAATTACTTGTGTAAATAAACCAATTTTGGCCCAAAACATCAAGACTACAACTAAACGATTACAAAGTCTTAGTAATACAAATCAATACATCTCGAAAATCAGTCTATGTTGCTACCGATTTATTTTCTCCTCCCTTAGCGTGGCATTTTGACAACTGTCAAATCAGGTTTCTTTGAACTACTCCACTATTAGTAGGTTTACGATTTTAACTAACTTCATTTCTTCACGCAAGCGTTTAGCATTGTGCTTTTGCCCACCCCTTCTCTTCCTTTCTTGGTTGTGTTTGTTCCCCATTTAAAATAAAGTGAATAATCACAAAAATCGCGATAAACGCAACCAACCAAAAAGCGACACAGCCTCCACCTCCGACGGCCGAAGCCTGACTAATGCGGACATGGGGGAAACGTGACGGCTCTGGCTAAAATGGACGAAACGCGTGCGAATTTAGGTATTTCCTTCATATTAGTAAAATAAAAACACATTTTCAAATCTAAAGTGTAGAATATATAGAAGACGTGTAGTTTTGTTGTAAATCCAAAACTGATGATCTTCCGTGAAGTAATTACGCCGTACTAAGTGTTTATTTTGTTATGTAGAGGTATCTTTGGATGTTTTTTCTATCGAGGGAAGTACAAGTAATCGTGTTTCTAAAGTATATAATATATAGAGTGATTCCTTAAATATCTTACATATGAATTGCATAACTAAAGCTTCAGTAAAAACAATGCAGCAGGCGATCAAACGAACGCATTTTTTTCGTAATTACGTATCGTTGCCTCGGCGCACTCTTAATATTTCAGGTAGATTGTTATAAGTATAGTTTTATAGTCATTATGTAAGGACCGGATGAGATGATTTTATTTTTGATTTTAATCTAGTTTAATCAGATTTGTTCTAAACCAGGGCTGGAATTCTACAAGGTAATAACGATATCGTTTTTGACCTGTTTCCGTATTGTCAACGTTTTGATAACTCTTATGTCATTTACAATAATGGCAACCGTGACATAAACGATTCTTAAACGTGTCAAACATGATATCGTTTTAACGCACCTGAATAGAGGCCCAGGTTTGTAGTAGTAGGATCAGTTAAGAGTGCGCCGAGGCAACGATACGTAATTACGAAAAAAATGCGTTCGTTTGATCGCCTGCTGCATTGTTTTTACTGAAGCTTTAGTTATGCAATTCATATGTAAGATATTTAAGGAATCACTCTATCGATCATACACTTTAGAAACACGATTACTTGTACTTCCCTCGATAGAAAAAACATCCAAAGATACCTCTACATAACAAAATAAACACTTAGTACGGCGTAATTACTTCACGGAAGATCATCAGTTTTGGATTTACAACAAAACTACATGTCTCCTATAACGTCTACACTTTACAATTTTAAAATGTGTTTTTATTTTACTAATATGAAGGAAATACCTAAATTCGCACGCGTTTCGTCCATTTTAGCCAGAGCCGTCACGTTTCCCCCATGTCCGCATTAGTCCTGCTTCGGCCGTCGGACGTGGAGGCTGTGTCGCTTGGTGGTTTGTTGCGTTTATCGCGATTTTTGTGATTATTCACTTTATTTTAAATGGGGAACAAACACAACCAAAAAAGGAAGAGAAGGGGTTGGCAAAAGCACAATGCTAAACGCTTGCGTGAAGAAATTAAGTAAGTTAAAATCGTAAACCTACTGATAGTGGAGTCGTTCTAAGAAACCTGATTTGACAGTTGTCAAAATGCCACGCTAAGGGAGGAGAAAATAAATCGGTAGCAACATAGACTGATTTTCGAGATGTATCGATTTGTATTACTAAGACTTTGTAATCGTTTAGTTGTAGTCATGATGTTTTGGGCCAAAATTGATTTATTTACACAAGTAATTTTAAACAACATGCGAAGTTCTTTCAATTAGTAGGTATAACAGTGTTCGCATTGTTGTGTTCCGGTGTGGGGATAAGACAACCGGTGAAATTACTAGCATAGAGGCATTCCATCTTAGTCCTCAGGGTTGGTATCGCATTTGAGGTCTTAGGATTATAGTCTTGAGAATTCAAATGTGTATGGGTCTCAGATTCCACTTACCATCAGGTGGTCTGAGTGCTCGTGTGCCTTCTCCTTAACATAAAAAAAAAAAAAAAAAAAATGCAATTCTATGGTGAACCAAGATATAAAAATAGTTTAGCTAAAAAAACACATTTACAGGCAAAACAGGCTTCTTAGAACGACCCGAGGTTTTTTTTACTATAATTGATTATATAATATTGTAACTTCTTGGGATGGTTTCAATATTTCTAGAGCAAGACATCTCCAGAAATCTGAAGACAAAGAGAATACTCCGTAAGTATACTCATTACCTAACAACTATATTTCAACAAATGAGTAAAATTGCAAAATTATTCATATTTTTTTATTTATAGGGTTAATGTTCCAGTTGTTGGCACTTCGCTACAAAACGAAGTGTTACCTAATGAACCGGTGAGGTATGCGTAAAAATAGTAAGAGATGTATAGGAAAACATTTTAATAAATTTAGTATGAATTTCCACATTATCTTAATATTTTTTCAATTTACAGAGTAAATGAATTGGTTGACATCGATTATAAAATTTACCACACAATGGAATTGTAAGTCCCAAATACGAATTATTTTTATAGAATGAGGATTACAAAATTTCATCCAAAAACCAATTCTGTTAATAAATAAATTATAGTTAAATCAAAACGTTCTGTTTTATTACAGGATGCCAATGGACCAAATTTCTTGTCTTTCAGTGGATGGAGAAATAGACAATAACATTGCTTACTCACACAGACAAAATAATGCCGTGAAGTAAAATCCGATATTGATTATTGTTGTTTCTTGTGTCGTAATATTTTTTTCTAATATTATTCATTACATTATAGACATACATACATTAAGTAGGAACTTCTAAATATGTGATTGATACAGCGGCTTTAAGTTTTTAGTTTTTTAAAACATCAATTTAATTTTATACTTTATAGTGATCGGAATCAGACATTGAAGTTTTTGCGGAAATAATCATGGATAAACATTCGTACATACGGGTCAAACTAAGACCCTTTTTTTAAAGACGGTTAAAACACCAAAACCTTCTCCTATGTGAAACAAATACTTTTCTGAAAACCGCATTAAAATTGGTTCAGCCAAACGTGAGATAATCGCGGACAAACATACATACATACATACATACATACAGGTCAAACTGAGAACTTCCTTTTCTTTGAAGTCAGTTAAAAATAATAACTTGAAGAAAGGGTCGATGACTGGGATTTTTGCCCTACTTAGGCCCGATTCGACCAAACTTTTATACCGGGGTAAACGCTTGCTCTGAGATTAGTAATGTCAAAAAATGACAGTTTTCTATGGCATTTTGACATTACTAATCTCAGAGTAGGCTGTACTCCCGTGTAAAAGGTTTGGTCGAATCGGGGCTTAGCCGTTCTATTACTTTACATTAGGTATTGAGTTCACTTTATTTTGTGCTTAGAATATTGTCAATAAAGGTAATTAGGTTTTATTTCATTTCAATATACAGTCATATTAAATCACGGGGTTGTTGAGCCACCATAGAACTCTTTCCTAATGACAGCGTCAAGTCACGCAAAAGAAATTATTTACGTCAAAATTTACCGTCAACTTTCTATGAAAGGGTTCTCCCGGTAACCTTCGGAGAGGGAAGATGGCCGATTGGAAGATGTACGGCTTTTACTTATGATTTATTCTCTTTAGCCGAATAATTGCCCAATTAATATTATAAATAACTTAACACTAGCTAAATACACCTTAGATGTACAAACGACATTAATTAAAAATTATCTATCTATCTGTGAGAGGGTACTAGAGTGGCTCAACAATCTCGTGATGTGACTGTACCTCATACAAGTAATTCAATCCTACCTTACCTACCGACAGTAAACAACAAATTTAAAAAAAATGTAGGCTGAAAAAAGTGAATATTTTAATAAAAGTATTCGCAATCGATTATGTTTTTTTATTTTGTAAACATTGGTAGCAACCTCCGCGCCTAGTGGATCGGCGCACGGCTCGTCAGGCGCGGCGCGCGGCCGGCGCATGGCTCCGGCTCGCTCCTTGCTGGTGTGCTATACGCACACATACACAGAGTGCATAAAATACCTAAAGTTAATGAGCGCAAAAAGCTCGGTGCCCCCTTAAGGGGTACCAGCTGTTCGCAAAACTTCGGGGGGTTAATCTATCTATTCAAAGTCTTTAACCAAATAAACTTATAGATCACGAGCCGATTTTTTTGTGAGGGTTTGCTGAAAATGTATTAGCATTGGTTCCGAGTACACAACGACCTTTACCGAACTGGTTCATAAAAGTATTTTATATTAAATGAAAGATATTTAAAAAATGCATAGATAAGATATTGGGTTTATTGTTAATGACTGCACTAGATTACTGCAGAGAAACTGGAAAGAAAACTGATCGTTCATTAAGAATACGATTATCAATATCCCTTTTGGTGGACATAAAAGAGAGATTTATTGACTATTTAAAATAGATGAAAAGTTTAATTAAAGTCCTAGACTCTCATTATGGTAAAGAAAAAATTTCGACATATAGCTATAATTATCGATATAGCTAGTATTTCAAAATAATTTTTACTCATCCCTATGAACTTGACAGCTACCAATTTGCACCTCCGATAGCGGGGTCTAGATATGAAGCTTTAAAAGGTCACAGTTTAGACCCCCTGCAAAATCACTCTATACAAAATTGACCGAGTTTCTTACAGGTTCTTCTCTGATCGGTCGCGATTTGAACCTGCAGTCAATTTAGGCTAAGTCGCTACTATGACGTTCAAAAGAGTTTATTATTTGTAAACCTACTTGAATAAAGATTATTCTGATTCTGATTCTGACATCAAGAATGACGTCACAGCTGTTGTTCCATGCTTAAAATATACGGACGTTATAAATAAATTTGCATTTATTACAGAAATCACTTTGTTTAAGCCAATATCATTGAAATATAATATTACGTGAATAAAATGAGGATGCTGAAAAAAGCAATCTGAACCTTAAAAGAGGTTTTTTTTGATGTTAAGGAGAAGGCACACGAGCACTCAGGCCACCTGATGGTAAGCGGAATCTGAGACCCATAGACATTTATTCTCAAGACGATTAATCCTAAGATCTCAAATGCGTTGCCAACTCTGAGGACTAAATTTTTATCAAATTTTGATTCTACGTAAAATCTCAATAAACTGATCATATCTTAGTGTACTGCGTTGTACAGGTCGTTTTCAAAAAAAATGTACATAGTTAAGGACTTTAATTAAAACAAAACTTAATTGATTCCTTTGTGTAACTTAAGTAACCCATATAGTTTGTATGACTAACTTCCCTTGCACGCACAAAGGACGCGATCGTGATTTTGCTTTCATTACGCCTTTAACTAAGTATGTACAATTTTTTGGAAAACGTCTCTTAGGTATATGCCTTTTTTACGTTTTCTCCTTAACCATACCAATGAAACTCAATTTTGCTTTTGATGCATGTTCCATATTGTGGTTTTACTGGTGTAATAGTGTCGTCTTTAAACCTACTCCCGACTGGAACTTGGTCGCCCGGGGACTTATAATAAACTAGCGACCCGCCCTCGCTTCGCTTCGGATTAAAGTATTATACATATAAACCTTCCTCTTTAATCACTCTATCTATTAAAAAAACCGCATCAAAATCCGTTGCGCAGTTTTAAAGATTTAAGCATACATAGGGATATAGGGACAGAAAAAGCGACGTTGTTTTATGCATGACTAGCGACCCGTCCTCGCTTCGCTCCGGATTAAAGTATTATACATATAAACCTTCCTCTTTAATCACTCTATCTATTAAAAAAAACCGCATCAAAATCCGTTGCGTAGTTTTAAAGATTTAAGCATACATAGGGATATAGGGACAGAAAAAGCGACTTTGTTTTATGCATGACTAGCGACCCGCCCTCGCTTCGCTCCGGGTTAAAGTATTATACATATAAACCTTCCTCTTCAATCACTGTATCTATTAAAAAAAACCGCATCAAAATCCGTTGCGTAGTTTTAAAGATTTAAGCATACATAGGGATATAGGGACAGAAAAAGCGACTTTGTTTTATACTATGTAGTGATGTAGTGATTGAAATTTATGAACTGCCACTTTACTCCGTCTGATAAATCAAGGCAGGATCTATTTGTGTCCAAGGCAGTATGTAATAAATATAATGTTTTATTGAATTATTTTTAAATTCAAACAACGGACCCATTCAGCCTTGTGTATGTATAAAATGATCGTAATTCACACTTTAACTGGTAACATTTTAAAGCTGTATTCGCTTGAACCTGACGGGCGTAACTTATTCCTATGTTTACGATTGAACGCTCACAGTTGCTAGGCAGGCGTGAAAAGTGTTCCTAACGGGTTAATCAAGCAAACATAACGCTTGTCTTCGTAAACATAAGGTCCACATGATTGTGATTTACGTAAAGTAATCGTTACTTGTTAGTTAAAAACGGTAATGGACATAGATCTGTTTGTTTTATTTTTATTTATTTTTTATACGGAGAAGGCACACGAGCACTCATGCCACATTATGGTAAGTGGAATCTGAGACCCATAGACATTTCAATTCTCAAGACTAATCTTATGACTGCAATCCTAAGACCTCAAATGCGTTGCCCACCCTGAGGACTAAGAGGAATGCCTCTATGCTAGAAATTTCAACGGTTTTCTTATCCCCACACCGAAACACAACAATGCGAACTCTGTTGCTTGGCGGTCGGTTAATGGATAAGATGGTGGTAGCGATCCGGATGGACCCTGCACAGGGTCCTACCACCACTAAAACATTACTCCAGTTCTTATTAACAAATACTACAAAAACACTATTTTAAGAATTTAACTTCGTCTATGGATTACAATGAGTTTTATTAATTTTACTTTTTCCGCCTCCTTTTGCATAGAAAAAAATTGACATACGCCGTTAGAAATCAGACAGTGGAATTTGAGTAAAAATATGGTACATCCTAATTGCACCTATATTATGCTGTTAGTTTATTCATATGCCGTTATTAAGATATTAAGATAATAATGCTCTTGATAAATAAATGAACTAAGAGAATGTTTGTTATGAGTATTTTTTTATGTAGTAAATATTGATCTGAAGATTCTTAGGCCATTTCTAAAGACAATAATATCAACATATTTGGATTGGATCCAAAACCAGAACCACAACCCAAATTAAACCAAATTAACATGCTGGGTGGTTTACATTCATCTGGCATAATCATCACTTGGCATAATCATCATTTGGCATACAGTCTTTTTTTTCAGAAACCGTATACTTTTCAGGATTGTTATAAAATAAACCTAACCGAACCTAATGAGCTCTATGCAATGCTATTTTAAACAATCCTGAAAAGTATACGGTTTCTGAAAAAAAAAGACTGTATGCCAAATGATGATTATGCCAAGTGATGATTATGCCAAAAAAAGTTATGCCAGATGAAGGGAACCCATGCTGGGTATGCTAACTACTTAATTTGTATGCGACTCGCGGGTTGTTAGCACTTAAATATCTTTTTTATAGCCTGACAGTGTCACTAAGTCCAATATAGTTAGTAATAAGTAATAATATTTTATGATTAAGTTTTAATGTATCATTGTATTTAGATATGTAGAACCAATAATTAAAACAACGCTTACTTACAACATGTGATAAAAATCTACCACGATTCATGTAATATTTTTATTAAAAAAGGTGTTTTTGCTGACCGAGAACACAATTTACAATAATCACATTTAGATTAAAATACCAAGATAGTTAGCAATGCTTGCGATAACCTTGTGTCATTTACATACGAAGCTGTTTAAAATCACGTTCAGTACCGACTCCACTTGCTTCTATTATAAACGGTCCCATATCGAGTCATTGGCTGCGAATGTGGTAAGCGCCGTTGTATTTTAATTAAAATATTCCACTCAAAACAGGAAACAATAAATATTATGGACAACGTTTTTTTAACTGGCCCACATTTTGCTCAGTTTTACAATTGTGCTAGTTTTAAATTGAGTAAAATATCCATAGATAATTTGCGAGAGCGATAGAATCGCTGACAAAAACCAGTTAATCATTAATATCGATTTATTTGCAGTTGCTGTTCGACTCGAGCGCCACATATAAATATTAATGCTTTTAATTGTTTGTATGAATTTTAATACGCAGCTGCAAATGTTTTTTTATGCTTGCTAATTATGTTGTTTACGAAGTTTGATAGGAATCGTGAGCGTGCGCGTTAACGCGTGGAATTTCAAAAAAGGCTAGATGCCACATTTATTATTTCATCAAATCAATAATTAATAGGAAGCCTTTAATATAGGCACTTAAGACGAAGAATATAGGAAAAAAAACATTTGTAAGTGGAAACCGTCGCAACCAATAAAATCCGTGTTAACCACAGACAAGCTAAATTACTCGAACATAAAAAAGCTTTAACGGCAAACATGTTTTTTGCCTTTGCTTTTACTTTCATGTGCGTGATTCTTACGACGATAAAAAGCGTTTGGCACTGAATTATCCCTTAAAGTGTTTATTAAGTGGTAAAGTTATAGGTACCTTGTAGGTCTAGTAGTTTTTATATATTCCAACTACTGTAGTAGTAGACAAAACAAAAACAGAAACTGAGAAACCTGAAAAAAGTGGGGAGAATTTACTTACGTTTGGAAAATACTTTTAAACTCTCCACACACAGATGGCGGCGCGGAGGCGGGCGTATTGCCGTTACAATGCTCGTAACGTAACGTGGCGAATTCCGAAAGGCCTTCTCACAGAGTGTAATGTATACGGCTATATGCCCGCCTCCACCCTCTGTGTGTGGACAACTTTACGCATAATATTTGGGTCCGGGCGGGCCTAAGATGGTTGTGGGACTCACCAAAAATAGGGAAGGACTTCGCGCAGCGGAACATAACATTTATACATAGTAGGTATCTTAGCGCATAGGTAGGTACATTAGATTTGCCTAAGCTAACGTGTATGAACTAACATTAAGCGACTAAGGGAATTAAGGCTTGTACTTACTACTATTAGGCGATGGGCTTGCATCCTGTCACTAATAAACTGGTTAAAATCTTAGCCTGATTGTACATATGGTTACAGAATTATCAACACGTCTTTTTAGAGTTGTTGGTATTTCTATAGCTCTGCCTACCCCACTCTGGGAATCAAAGCGTGATGTCATGTATTTATGTATGTAACGTGTATTATACCCGGCCAGTTTATGACATATATTTTATTCCTTTGCATAATTTTCGAACAAAACAGCATCCAACACTTATTTAAAGTATTTGGCGCATGTGTTAAAAACAGTATTGTTATGCAGAAATATGAACAGACAATTCATAAACACGAGATAAGACTTGATAATACGCCAGACGGCCTAAATAACCTAACATGCAATATCAAGCGATAGACAGGCAAAAACAATGATTGTGCGATTCAAACCTTGTTGGTGGAGTTTATAAACACTTGTTACTGAATCGCTGTAGCCTTGCATTATCTAATTTGTCTGTAATCCTTACGTGATAACATAATTGAATTCTCTTTTTTTTTTACTACTTAGGTACTATTTAGGGTTCTTTATCCAAGTGGTAAAAACGGGACCCTATTACTATAATAATAATAATATCACAGGACAATCTCACACAAATTGACCTAGTCCCAAACTAAGCTCTAGGCTTGTCCTATGGAAAGTAGACAACGATAAACATAGTTATATAGAGAAATACATACTTAAATACATAGAGAACATCCAAGACTCAGGAACAAATACTCATGCTCATCACACAAATATTTGCCCTTACCGGGATTTGAACCCAGGACCTCTAGCTTCGAAGGCAGGGTCACTACCAACGAGGCTAGCGCGTCGTCTAAGACTCCACTGTCTGTTTGTCACCAGGCTGTATCCCATGAACCATGATAGCTAGACAGTTGAAATTTTCACAGATGATATATTTCTGCTGCCGCTATAAAAACATATAATAAAAAAACGGGCAAGAGCATGTCGGACCATGCTCAGTGTAGGGTTACGAAGCCGTTAAGTACTACAAACATAAAAATCAACAAGTAATAACTATTTTTCTATTTAAAGTAGGTATAAACACTTTAATCGCCTGTATCCCAAGAACCAATGATGTCTACTTAAACGTTATAGTTTTCCTTTAAAATTCGTTATATGTTCTTTCATTTAAGATTTTTTTCAGGGTGGACACACTTGACTCTAACAAAAATTAGCGCCTTAGAGCTTAATATTTCATAAACGGATCACTCAATTGAAAAATTGAGTGAAACCTGTAATATTTTTGAAAGACCTATCCAACGACACCCCACACTATGGGGTAGACGAGAAAAAAGAAGGAAGCCCTATCTAAAAATACCCCACGCGCTGATGTAACTCAAAAAAAAATTTTTCCTCTTTTAGTTACATTTATGGAGTGCCACCCCTAAATATTTTTTATTTTTCAATTTTACTACATCATTGTATAGCGGTTCATAGAATACATCTATACTCCAAATTTCATTTATATAGTGCCAATAGGCTCTGAGTAAAATGGCTGTGACATACAGACGGACAGACGGACATGACGAAATTATAAGGTTTCCGTTTTTGCCATTCGGCTCCGGAACCCTAAAAATGGTCAATTGTGAGATGGGCTCGCACTGATTCGAGTCGAAACCGAATTCAAAATGGAATCTAATAATACTGGTCGGCGGTACGGAACCCTCGGTGCGCGAGTCTGACTCGCACTTGACCGGTTTTCTGTTCTAATAGCCATTATATCGCGGGTTTAATGTAATGATTTCCGAACACAAGTAATGGATGTAAGATGACTTATCTCAAACATTTAGATCCACGTTACGGTAAAATAGACTATTATCGACATTTTTTTTTATAAGATCCGCCCCCTTTTTCACCATCCTGACAACGACAGGTGACATCAGTGTAGATGGCGCAGTTTATACGAATCAACCTGATGTGAAAGCTTGTTAACTTTGCAATGTATAGTGAATTTTCACTTGTCACCTATTATTGTCGAGATGGTGAATTAGGGGACTGGTTGTAGTGTAAATTGGTTTAAATGATAAGACTCCACAATCTTGTATCCATGCAGTCATTTTGTGTCAATATTGTATTTGCGGTAACAGAGTTTCCATTTAAATTAAATTCTTGAACGATTCATTAATTGTGGTTGAACACATCTTAAAAAGCAATTTGTACATTCAAATACAATGGAAATTTAAATTGGGCAACGCGGTAAAACGATATTGCTTTTAATTGACGTGTTATCGACTATCGTATCGCTTTCAAATCGGCCGCCATTACTAACAAGTTTCGTCCACTTCGCTTTTGATACACGAGGCAAAGCTGAAAGCTTTATTTTAAAGCTCTTTTACTCAGAGTATTAACAAGTAAAGGAGAGAGCAGACAAAAAACTTTGTAATGAATGCAATACATATATTTATGTCTGTTTGTTTAACTTCTCTGCTTTGTAAGGTTGTCTGAAAGAGATCGCTACTTAGCGATAAGACCGCCTGTTGACTGAGTAACATTTTATTTGTAATTTTCTTTTCGTGCTGCTATTGTATGTGGTGTTAAATAAAGAATATTTGTATTGTATTGTATTGTACCTTAACATACATAAAATCACCCTTGTTCCCTTAGTCGCCTCTTACGACATCCACGGGAAGACATGGAGTGGCACTATTCTGTCCCGGCAACCACACGGACAAGATTATCAATTTAATTTATTACCACTTATATATATACTTTTAAGTGGCTAATATCTAATGGCCACTTTATTTGAGTTTAGATTGAAGAGTGGCTGTTTGTTGCAAGACTGTGCCAGAATTGATCGAAAAAATCATAACGATGCCAAAAATACGGATTTAGAACTGCGTTTGTTTATTTTGAATGTTTTGAGTTAGAGAGTTTTCATCTCAGTTTGCTTATATTTATGTAATTAGACATGTTTTATTTTTGAGCAATAATTATTAATTGGAGTTGACTTGTTTCTATTTAAGAGAACAAAACCAGCGGCAGTTCCGGTGTCCTATTTATTAATTATCAATTTACTTCTTCAAATGTGTTTGTGTGTAAAATACGCAACATTTCATTATAATTTTGACGTCATTATTATATGCTTTGAGTTACTAAAGCAACATCAAAGATCGAAATTGCGTGCCTATGTTTCTAATGAGTATCAGAGTCGGAAACCAAAACAAATTAGAAACGAAATTAGTATCGATAAATTGATTTGGAAGAATAGGCTGCCTGAACCATCATCAGATTTTATTATACCCAGAACCTGGTTTGATGGAGGCAAGAATGCACTTGTGCCTGTGCTTAGTTAAATATCGACTCTTATCGACGACATCCATATGAAGCGATTTTTGATCATACATAGCTATCATACTTTTCCCATTAGATACTTCTCTTTCATTTATACGTATCGCAATCATAAACAACCGTTATTTGACATTGACTCAACTCATTATGTCAATCTTTGAAATTATTACAATTTGCCCTGATTATTACAGTTGTTTTAGAACGATTATAACGATCGATATTATCACTAGTGATCGGCCGAACAAAGGAGAACATATAACCAAGAAAAATAAGAATGTTATTGGCAGATTAGTGTTCAGTTTAACTCTTTATCAGAGTCTCGGATTTGGTCTAAGGAAATTACTATCTTCATGGCTGTAATGTAATTTTCATGGCTGTAATGTACTGTTATGTAAGTTTTGTTAAAGTTTTGCTCCGTTCGTGCCGATCACTAATTATCACCAAGGCGAAGAAGTTTCAAATCGGAAATTGAGAAAAAAATATAATTGTATACTTACTACGAAAACTATGTAAAATATTGAAAAATACAAACACTTCAATTTTATTTTATGTACAATTATAATATTTCGGAATGACGTAACAGTGGTACAGTATACATCTTACTTTTTTATCGACATCGATTTATAAATGTGTCCCCGCACTATTGAGACGTCAATACATAATTGCTCCCGTCAAACTAATGGCTTTGATAATAACCCTTAGCTTATATTAACAAGTTATTTGGAGAAAACACGTCACTTTTGACTTTTGAATTTTAAATAACAAAGTACACGAGAATCAGTTAATTATCTTATTGAAAATCCACCAGACAAAACAAATTACTATTGAAATGATTGCCTACATAGTAGTTGCGGTGTTTTCTTATGAAAAAAAGTGGAGTCATTATTTTTGACACAACTCAATTGTCATTTAATCCTTTTAAAAATGCTCACATGAAATGGTTCATCTTTGCAATAATTCAGTTGTAGGTGCTGTAATGCAATAAGTTCGTAGTTACTAGAATTAAACTTATTGCAGATCAGTATTGTGACTTTCTCCGTGTACGTAGGAATCTGAGGGTACTAATAGGACTCGCCCTTGTTCCCTGAGGGACGAGGGGTAATGCAATAAGTTTTTAGCTATTAGATTTGCTTGCTAGGTGTCACATTTGAATTTTATTGTCCATATTCAAGTAAAAAAATGCGATGGGACGGTGGTAGATTGTTTGGTCGAAAGAAACGGATAGTCGCCTCCGAAATAAAAATAGTTAATTAAAGAATCAAAAGAAGAGTTCGCCTTTTATTATAGTACCAACTTTCTTTTAAATACTCCTTATAATTGTCTCTTTGTCAATGCGAGAACCTTCGAGTCCCTTTCGAATTTTCGATCCATTGTGTTTTCGCTGGCCCGTTCGACAACCAAAACTGGCTGTAGGATGACATCAGCGGTTACCTTTTTTATTTTGACCCACTGGTGAAGCTCGGTCCATGAACTGGCCAAAAAAGGAAGCCTGGACGTCTGGTATTTCGACAAGTTTCTTATCACGGCTTGCGCAACGTTTGATAAAGAGTTTTTGACTGGGCATTACCCTTGATAGTATCTGAGTGATGTTTTTTGATGAAATCGGTATTTTTGCCGTTGCCTGAAATATTTTACAACATAATTTTATGAACTTTTCATGTCAGAGAACACTCGAGATTTTTTTACAGAATGAAAATAATTATTTTAGTGAATATTAAATACTCGTAGTGGGGAAATTTATCAGTATACTAAACGATAGACACAATAATAGTATTAAAAAATATAATATCATTGCACTTTACATCGCTAGGCACTCATCAGATTTTTTTAGTTAAAAGTTCAATTCTGTATTTATTGTTTAACCAGAGGTAGAAACCGGTAAAATTACTGGCATAGGGCCTTTCTTAGCTCATTAACGCCCGCTGTCCTCGCTTGGGTACAGCTAATAAGGTACATACAAAATGTACCTTACTAACTTACTTGCTAAGATTTATTTTGCATATCCAAGTGTGTACATAGAGGGCGTATATGGGTTAGTTCTCAGCATTGGCAACGCATCTTTCTTCAACAAAACTTTTTACAGAGAAGATCAAAATTAATTAATTTGACGACACGCTAGCCTGGTTGGGAGTGACCCTGCCTTCGAAGCTAGGGGGTCCTGGGTTCAAATCCCGGTAAGGGCAGATATTTGTGTGATGAGCACGAGTATTTGTTCCTGAGTTTTGGATGTTTTCTATGTGTTTAAGTATATATTTCTCTATATAAGTAAGTTTATCGTTGTCTAGTACCCATAGTACAAGCCTAGAGCTTACTTTGGGACTAGGTCAATTTGTGTGACATTGTCCTCTGATTTTTTTTTTTTTTTTTAATTAAGGGACATCTGTTTGAAATAAGGTTGGCAGTATAACACTACCTTTACCTTCAAATTGCTGCCTAATGTAGTGGTTACCACTGGACATTAATATGCCCACGTTATGTCCGTCCGTCCTAACTTTAAAGAGCTAAACTACAGTAATAGATGGCGCGGTTTTTCTTTCTAAATTGGTATTGTTACGGCGTATTTAATAAAAAAAAAAAAAAATTAATAAGGAGTCCCCATACAAGAAAGTATTTTTTTTCAACCTCTTTTTATATTACAAGCGTTAAATTTGATATGATCATAGTTCAAACTTTAAAGAAAATTAACAAATATTTACTAAAAAGCGGCCAAGTGCGAGTCGGACTCGCCCATGAAGGGTTCCGTAGCAGCAAGTAACACAATATAAAAGTTCGTTGTAGCTTTGATCAATGTTTTTATGACGTATTAAAAAAAAAACTACTTACTAGATCTCGTTCAAACCAATTTTCGGTGGAAGTTTGCATGGTAATGTACATCATATATTTTTTTTAGTTCTATCATTCCCTTATTTTAGAAGTTAGAGAGGGGGGGGGGCACACATTTCAACACTTTGGAAGTGTCTCTCGCGCAAACTGTTCAGTTAATGATGATGCTAGTAACCTCAATATCATTTTTGAAGACCTATCCATAGATACCCCACACGTATGGGTTTGATGAAAAAAAAAATTTGAGTTTAAGTTCTAAGCATGGGGAACCCCCAAAATTTATGTTTTTTTTCTATTTTTGTGTGAAAATCTTAATGCGGTTCACAGAATACATCTACTTACCAAGTTTCAACAATGTAGTTCTTATAGTTTCGGAAAAAGTGACTGTGACATACGGACGGACAGACAGACAGACATGACGAATCTATAAGGGTTCCGTTTTTTGCCATTTGGCTACGGAACCCTAAAAATGGCCAAGTGTGATTTGGCTCGCGCTGGTTCGATTTAAAATCGAATTCAAAACGGAATATAATATAACTACTGTGCGGCGGTCTTATTAGACAATGACGGGTAGAATATCTCGCGCGTACCACCTGCCAAATTTCAGGAAACTAACTGGAGGAGCGATAGTTTCTTTCACGGTTTGTGACCTCAAAATGAATTTTCCTCACCAGTGGGCACGACAACGACACACCTGACGGTGGTCCGTGTGAACAGCGACCCGGCGCCGGTGAAGGACCACCAGGTGCCCGTGTTCCTGTACACCCGGCAGAGCTTCGTGCCGGACCAGTGGGACCTCACCACCAACCAGGTACACCAGTAGAACCTTATCGCATTGACACGAAAAAAACACGGATGTTAAATATGCTCATTTATTAATTATATTTAGTTGCTTCCCGCGACTCCGTCAGCGTAGAAGTCGTTTATCGCTGCTCCCTCGGGTACTGTACAATTTTCTCGGATAAAACTATATATCCTTGACCGCGACTCATCTATACCAAATTTCGTCCAAATCGGTTCGGCGGTTTATCCATGAAAGCGTAACAAACAGACACAGACGGACAGAGTTACTTTCACATTTATAATATTATAGTATGGTTTAGGTATAGACTTTCTGCATCTATGTTGTACGAATGCTCTTAGATGAATTCCCTAGACTAGACTTAGATATATCCATAAATGTTATAAAAAAAACGTGTTTGTAAGACATTTTTATTTTATTTCATACCTATTAGTGATCATAATTTACTGTTATTTCATGCTACATCTCAAAGAAACAAGCAACGCCGCGAAAAAGTCATAGTCAGATGTTTAACCCAATAGAATGTGCTTCGTCATAGTCGAACCCTCAACTCAACTATCTTAATCGAGATAACTTGTCGCCACCCTTGAAATGGGTAGAGGTTTTAGGGCCTACGCTAGCTGACGCGGACGCCCGCCGCGTGCGCACGCTCGCGGGTCCCGCTCCGGACACCCGCCGCGGGCCAGCGAGTCTGCGACGGGCGTCCGCGACGGGCGCACGCCTAACTTAGCGCCTTAACGCCTAACTAAGTCCGTAAGCGTGTGCAAGGAGCGGACGCCCGCCGCCCGCCGCGCGGATTAAAGTCCGTCGCACGCGCCCGCGCCAGTTAGCGGTGTTCATACAATTTCTTATTAGACGGGCGTCCGTTACGGATAATCCGCGTCAGCTAGCGTAGGCCCTTAGATTCTATTTTTTCGAAGCGGCGGTAGGCAGCACACAGAAATGGTCAGGCAAACAGGCGCGTGGGTGTGACACGCCGAAAACCATTGTCATACAAAGTGTAATAAAGCGACGAGTCGTGAATTATACACATAAGGCGCGGACGCGTCTGCTAGCGACGAGAAAGGCGAGGAAGAGGCTTGCTCGCACCTTTTGTGTATAATTCACGACTCGTCGCTTTCTTACATTTTGTATGACAATAGTTAAGGACGTGGCACCTACGCCGCGCCTTCGCCTCTGCTTCTGTAATATTCGTGCCTAAGATTATTTTTGATGTTCATAGGTGCATTATATCACTACATAGAATAAAACAAAGTCGCTTCCCGCTGTCTGTCTGTCTCTATGTATGCTTAGATTTTGAAAACTACGCAACGGTTTTTGATGCGGTTTATTTTAATAGAGTGATTCAAGAGAAAGGTTTATATCAGGGATCGTATACCGGTATTATTTTCATACAAAAATACCGGTATTCAATTTCGGTATCTCGCTTATTGTTAAATATTTTTGCTCTTCAAATAATTTATATACTAGAATAGTGGTATTACCTAATTTACAGTCGAAAATATCAAGGAAATAATGCAAATTCAGGAAGATATTTCAATTTTAATTAATACCGGTATTGATCCCTGGTTTATATGTATAGTAAGTATGTACTTTAACCCGGAGCGAAGCTAGTTATGGCTAAATTGAAGAATAAACAACTATGACTTTGAGGAATACTATGTTATTATCGCCGGTAACCTTCGGGTAGAGAAAATGGCTGATGAAAAAATTCTAGCTTTTTTGACTGACTGACTATTTTCTTTACTGATAATACTTTGCTTAGAGATTAGACAGTGGAGAAATCACTGTGGAACCTCGGTAGACTGCCGTAAATAAAAACGATGAAGAGGGGAACAATTAATCCTCACAACCTTTTTGTTTGTAATAAAGTGTCACTTACACGAATATAGCATTCTCTAGTTATTGATAAAAAGATAAATGTTGTTTATTCAGTAAGTAGGCCGCACGGGCACTTTTACACGTCAATTCTACCGGCGCTTCCCAAGACCAGGAGACCACTGCTGAGAATAAGCGCCGCAAGAAACTCAACAGTCAGTCATTTTTTAATATAAATATTGCTTATGATAATGATAGAACTTAACCTAGCATTATATAAAACAATAAATATTTAAATATATCATGCGTAGTTAAGCAGGAAAACGTCTCGTTTTGGGTTGGGTTTTATATTCAGCAAATTATTAAATGCATATATCTAGTTCAAGAACAAAAGTCCTTTTCCACTATGCCATAGCACGACTCTGCTGATTCTCAATCTCCTAAGTATCTAAGTAAAGAAGTCTACATATTTCGTATTAATTAACTCCGTTCAAATAAAAACTCTTATGTAAAGGTAGAAGCAATTGAGTGCGCAGTTCGCACCGAATTCTCTTAACGCATTCGGTGCCAGAAATTGTCATTTGTGCAGATTTACGACGCGCTATGTGCGTCACGGGCGTAAATTACTAAAACGTGTCGCACCCGAAAAATGGTTCCAGCGAAAGAATCCATGGAATTCAGTAAGTAACGCTAAATTAAGTCAGCGGTTTTCCTGTTAAATGTTAATTAAAGTGCTAATTAATTTGTTATATATTCTTGGTAGGTACTTGAAACGTTTTTGATCTTTTAAAACTTGTTCTGCCTTCTGTCCTATCTTTTCTCAACCTTTAAAGACCCTCTTACCCTTTAAGTGAAGGTCTCTTTCGAAGCGCGTCATCGTTCTCTGTTCCACATTGCTGCGACAATAACGACACGAAAATATCGCAAGATAGAAACGCATACGTTTAGCAAGGACGCGGAACGCATTATCGCGATAACGCAAATAACGCATGCGATATTCGACCTGAAATAACGAACCTATAGAAAGCCTCAGGATTATGTAGGTAATTATGTTTTTGTATTTAATAAACGCTGATTGTTTTATTCGGCTCAATTTCATATTTCTTGTGAGAATTTTCTACAGTTTCTTATTCGACGCTCGATCAATAGAACTCACGATGCGACCGTCTTTTGTTCAACAGCTACAAAATATTAGCAAAACAATAGAAAGCTAGTTTTTGTGTCTTGTTTACACCAAGAATGCTTGGCGTCGGGTCTACGCACAATCAGTACCAACCTTCTTGATTTTAGTACAACGTTATAACGTTCGCGGAGTCTAAGGTATAGACGATGTTAATAGCGGACAGCATTCGTTCTAAAATACATTTCTATGTTCCAATTGACCTTCGGATGAATTTTTATTATTTTATAGCACTTCTGCCAGATTACGAATAACCGCGTGGGTTCAACGTACTATGCTAAGATTATTTCAACGTTCTGAACTATTGGCGCGGCGTTAAAATGGTTTTTATTTTTTGTGCGGTATTTTGTATATTGTGATGCTGGTGACATAGGTTTAGGTAATAAACTTGGACCCTTGTTCAATATAAGACGCCTGCCTAAATTCTTAAGATCTTTTCGATTTTCCATGTATAATAGAACTCAACCCCACTACATCTCTATGGACTCATAGATTGTCTGTTACCAACCAGCACAGTTTAGCTTCCGCTTTATTTATTACTACCTAATATCAGGTCTTCCCGTGGATGTCGTAAGAGGCGGCTAAGGGAATAAGGGCTTGTAGTACTATTAGGCGATGGGCTTGCCACCTGTCACTAATTCACTAGTAAATATCTTAGCCTGATTGTGCAAAATGTGGTTACAGATTTATCAGCGTCTTTTTAGATTTGTTGGTATTTCTGCAGCTCTGCCTACCCCAATCTGGGAATGAAGGCGTGATTTTATGTATGTATGTATGTAATATCAAGTGAGGCAGTACAAGTGTGGTATAATGATCTTGATTTGTCAACGTGTCAATAAATTAAGTGTTAATAACGTTGGGCAATTGCAGTGTATGACGCCCTCAGACTAGGTGGAGTGACGATCTTCGCCAGGTGGCTCGCAAGAGCTGGCTTTTCAATCTAACAGATAATGACAATCAAAAGTGTAGAGTAGATACAGCAAGTGAGCGACAAGAAAAAGTTAAGAATTGTGTGATAGAAGTGACAAATTTAATAGTTCTGCTTTTGTCCGTGAGCGCTATAGTATCGAGTATCGCTATTACCGTGCTAGGCGTAGAATACGCGATAATTAGTCGGAATTAATGTTTTTAGTTATTAGGTACTATATAAAAATAAAATTAAAAACTCTTCACTAAATATTTTTATTATTGTCATAGCAAATGCTAAGCGAATTGGAAACTGAAGCCAACTAAATTTAAAAGGCAGTTGACTGGTGGCTGAAGGCTAGTTCGCGGAATAAAACTCTGGTACCCACATGGCTACCACAAATAATTTCAGCATTAATGGTGGCGTCCATTCATCCAAACAAAGAAGATAATCACACGTTTTAGATTGGCCCGACTGATAAAAACAATCGCAGTTTTTTTCATGTCAGATTATGACGTGACTGCTGGACACAAGAAATATAAAAAAAAAAATTGCCAGTCTAAACACTATCTAATCTGACGTATATTCACAAAAACTTTCACAGCTAACCTATAAATAATATTTACCCAAAAAACTATGATGTGTCTTTCTCACAATCAAAGAAATAAGACCTTAGATGAAACAATGGAGAACGGAATACGAACCTGCGACTCATAATGACATGCCACCAACGCCACATTGATGACATCGACATGTTTACAGCGCAAGAGTCGCAAGACCTTTATATAGCAATTTTTTTGTTTTTATATTTTGAAAATACTCGAATATCCGAATTTTCTGCCTATTTGATGTGCATTTCGTTCGAGTCTACCGTAGACCGGTGCGAAATTATTAATATAGATTATGAACTACACTTAGGAGCAATGGAAGGGGTCACTTTCTATGGAAAGTCTGAACTAAGTGACCCGTTTTCATCGCTCTTGACTATATTACCTGTAGTTACAAAAAAAAATACGGATAAAAGAGATTTTGTAGCATAAAATCTCATTTAGTCGCAGTTAATTGAAACTACCTAAGTTTAAAGTGCCCGTATTCTTTGTAAGAGAGTAGGTATATTTACTATATTTAAAATATTAAAATCGACTTGATACCAGATATAAATAATGTTTCAAAGAAGTAACAAGAACCGAACACATTAAACGCTGAAATAAACACCTTCCCAAAAATGGGGGGTGCTAACACTGCTAACTGCTAACACGTTTGCTTCCGCAGTATTTCGCACACTCGTACAATATTTAGGAAGATTGATAGACATGTACGACGTATGGAAATTACGAAACGCTCCGTTTTTATCAGTATATCTCACTTTGAGTACGACATTAATAATCTTTTCTCAACACTGTTCGGAAATATGAAAATTTTCGCTCTGGTTTGGGGTCAGAAAACGTCAGTTTTATGACAGGCCGTTTTTAAACAAAATAAAAATATTCTTAACCTATTTCATATAAATTACGTAAAGTGCAGAAAGCGCAGAAAGTGCAATTGTTGGGATCGTACAGTCAGCAGCAGAAGTAGCTATGGAACCGAAGAGCTCAAAAAGAATGTACTCGACTATATTGTCAAGACAATACGTCGTGTCTAGATAATGTTATTCTGCTTAGCTACTTACTGTACCTACATTATATCCTTGTCCATGAATCAGCTACTTTCTTCCCACGGCAACAATGTACCAATATATCAAAGATGTTTTTTTATATCATGGAGTGGAGAAGGCAAACGAGCACATAAGACAACTGATGGTTAGTGGGATCTCAAGTCCATAGGACTAATTTGCCTTAAAACAGCAACTTTTGAAAGGAACCTACCAAAAAGTTTAAATTGTAAGAATGTAAAATGTGATGTCTCTTTACGAGGTCGTCCTAATACAATGCGACTACGCGATTATCGCAAGTTCGCGCGAATTTTACTCGTATAATATATTCGTTTAGATAGTCGCGTCGCCTTAGCACGTGCCGCCTTTTGTCAAAGGATGCCGCCGCGTAAACAAAAAACGCAAGCGGTGTACCCGCAAGTGGATTTGGCAGTTTACATCGAATAAAATTCTTATTTTATTACAATAACCACAAGTCCGTGCGGGTGTAGCGAGCGACACGATATAAGCGAATGGCCTATACAAACACGCGATCAAACATATTGAACTCGACTAGGGTCCTAATTGTCAATGTGATTGTCAATTATTGGGACCCCTATTCGGGTTCGCGCGAACTTGCGATATTCGCGTAGTCAAGCTAAATTAGGACGACCCCTAATGCTAGGCAGATCTAAAATTAAATCAATTTAAAAAGAAATCTGCTTTTAAAAGACGACGCCTGCATAAAAAAATAATCTTCAATTGAGCATTATTTTAAAGTGGTTATTAAATTATAATCCTTACTGTTACTACGTTTACATGTTCGTAAAGTTGTTCAATGTATGGCCAAAAAAAAACATACTTCCGTGATGTGTAGGACGTGTTAGGTATCATACAACGTTGGAATTAGGTTATTTAGTATTTATTTTACTATCTGCTCGTGCTAGTGTTTATTTTATAAAAAGTATCAACAATCAAATCGTAAAAACGTTCGATAAAAGTTATATAAAGTTACGCTTCTATTACATAAACGAGTGAGCACACTGAGTCAGCGTCCTCTAATTCGGATTAAGGTAGGTTAGTGCGTTTTTTGCCTGACTCGGCAAAAGCTGGCATTGAAACTCTTTTTTGTAGACGTATCATGCGGCCATAATACGTTGTTTATTTTGATAGTAATAGATCGGTCGTTAAAGCGTGTTTTTGTGTGTATATCTTTTCAGATATCCATTAAGTTTGCTAAAAGGTTCGATGCGATGGACATGTCACGTTATTCTCATTAACTTAAAAACATTGTTTTAAAGGATACTTTCCAAATTCCATTGTAAGATTAAAACTCAATAAACATACTTACCACACTGACAATGGCAGCTTGGTAACCAAGGGATGAGAGTGTGGATTATTTCTCAGCGGAAAGTGAACAAAAAGATACATGTAATACGAATTAACTTTGTATGAAATTATTTTCGTACAAAAATATCTCATTTGAATCTTGACACTATTGTAAAACGAGTTAAAAAGCCTCCGTAATTTCGCAATGGCTGTATAAAATTTTTCATGGTCTAGTAAAGGCTCAGTTTTTTTTAAATCACCCTTCCCTGGCGATGGAATTGCCATTTTTATTTTGATATCGAAAGCCTTACTTTCAGAACGGGAGAGAAGACAAAGATGCGATGTTAAATGTAAATTTGTAACTATGAGCCGTTAATTCGCATTTCTCTGTGTTCAGTATATGCGTATATTCGTACAGCTGTTCTGTTCGGAACCATCGCCATGTTTACGAAGCGGTTCGTTAACCCCGTGTCTATGCGCGAGGAAAGCGTGAAAAAATAAATTACGAGCCGCGGCTGCGCTGCTTATAGATACGAAGAGACTTTTTTCTTTTTTTATCAGATTGTTTTTGAGAATTGGCGAGAAAAAAGTATTTACTAGGTATTAACGGCCGGAGGAGTTTATTAAATTGTTTAATTTTTCAAAGAGACACCACTGGTTACTAACATAGATTAAAGTGATACCAAATGGTTCTATTTCTTATGTTTCAGTGAACTTTGTGATGAGATAGAGAGAATTCGTTATTCCCTCGGGAACTTTTAAATTTTACGTGATAAAAAGTAGCCGCTGTGTTTATCCAGTGTAAAGCTATCTCCATTACAATTTTCATCTCATTTAATTTCATCCAAATCCGTCCAGCCGTTGCAGCGTGAAGTAACAAACTTCACGCATCCTGCCATCCATACAAACTTTCGAGTTTATAATATTAGTGTGGACTCGTGTGGTTCCCGGGTTAGAACAGTGGCACTCCATGTCTTTCCGTGGATGTCGTAAGATGCGACTAAGGGAATAAAGGTTTGTATTACTGTTGGGCGATGGGCTTGCAACTTGTCACTAAAACACTGGTAAACCATCTTAGCCTGATTGTGCAAAATGTGGTTACAGAATTATCAACAAGTTTAGTGTTTGGTATTTTGTAATAGCTCTGCTCACCCCACTCTGGGTATGAAGGCGTGACGTTATGTATGTGTGTAATATTTAGTAGGATAGTAGGAAGTAGGATTAACGTCCGCCATCGGGTCTGTCCGTCTGTTCGCGCTTATCTTAGAAAGATCTCGATGGATGAATTGGACTGGATGAACAAACATATAAAAAAGTGTTTATGAATTATTATCTTATTAAAATGCAAAAGCTGTCACTCGTCGTTAGCTCGCTGTTGGCTGTTAATCGAACTGCGGAAAATATTGCACGGACACAAATTACTTCTTGATGACAGCTGTTTTTATGCAACGCAACAATGACGCGTTCATCGGCAAGCTGTTATGATCTTATGATATAGTCTGGAAACGTTTGGAAGAAAAACATAAAGAAACGAATAAAGAAGGTTTTATCGCGATGCTATCGATAAAACTCGACATAACTCTTTTTTGATGCGTTATGCCAGATGTTTTAAGTGCACAGGCGCAAAAAAGCATCATATTTGATACGCGTAGCTCACATATCTAGGTAATAAGCTACATAGCTCGTTATAGACATCCATAAACTAGATTGTGTTGCCATATCCCACTTTGAAAGTCCAGCTATTTATCTGACCCGTTAGCTCTAGTGGCCTTCAGTAGTCCAGCACGACATACTTACTCGGCGCTGATTTGATTGGGCACCCTTTATCACGAACATAAAGCAGAACCACAGCCCGTGTGGTTGCCGGGTGAGAATAGTGCCACTCCATGTCTTCCCGTGGATGTCGTAAGAGGCGACTCAGGGAATAAGGGCTTGTAGTATTGTTAGGCGACGGGCTTGCAACCTGTCACTAATACACTAGTAAACTTCTTGGCCTGATTGTGCAAAATGTGGTTACAGAATTATCAACAAGTCTGTTTAGAGTTGTTGGTATTTCTGTAGCTCTGCCTACCCCACTCTGGGAATGAAGGCGTGATGTTATGTATGTATGTATAAAGCAGAAGTTAAAACAGTTGTCTTATTCTAACTTCTGGGCTGATCAAGAATGCCATATTTTGCAATGTTTTTCTAACTCAAATGTAATAGCTACCCGTCATCGGCTTCGCTCCGCTGCAAATTTTTGACTTTCCCGGTGGATTTTTTTTCTTTCATAAGAACCTTCTCCTGTCGATAACGAACACAACAAAAAATGAATTAGCGAAATCGGGCCAGCCGTTCATGCGTGATGCCGTGACCCATTTTGTGAAAACAATGCATTTTATTCATTTTAGAAATCTTCTTTTATAGATTCATTTACTGCTTAAGACCTACACAAGTGATATCTAAATAGAAATAGTGTAACTTTATTCTTTCCGGGTTTTTACCGGGTTCGATTCCCGAGCTGAGTACAGGTTTTTTTTTAAATGTATGAATGCAGTTTTTCTTCTTATTAAAATCGATGACATGGTTCTTAAGAACAGATTTTCGTATGTCTTATAGTTTCAGAATTTTCCATACAGACCGATTTAAATGAGACACCCTGTATAAGTACATATAATATTTTCTAATATGCGCTTTAGAGCAGTAGACAAAAATAAACAAAATAAAGAATGATAAATGAGTTGACAGACGAGACACGTGTCGGCCGTTATCGGCGATAATGTGACACTTCACACGATACTGTGTAAACACTGTACAGTTACAGTGGCCTTTAAGACGTTCAGCGCCGGCGATACCATAGCGTTAATATGCAAACAATCTCTAGTAAGTGGCAGTGAAAGTCGGCGTGTTCGTAGCTGTTTAATCTGTTTTCTTATACTCATATCATGGATTTATACATGATAGTTGTCAGTAAAAAGCGACAGTTCCTATGAGCCTTATCATCATCATCAGCCCGCGTCTGTCCACTGTACATAGACCTCTCCAATTGCACGCCACTCAGCCTGATTCTCGACTCTAGTCGCTGCAGTGGCAGCTCTAGGTTTTGAATGGGGCGGGGGAGGCTTTTCAATAACTAAAGTTCATGCCTAGCTTGTACTGTAAAGCAGCCTTTACTTAGGTCGCTTTTCCAAAAATATTTTCTTTTAATCCTTCGTTTCTAAATCGCCTTTCCACCTAGAATAGGGCGTCCTGAACTTGACGACCCATGGACATATTGGTTAGGGTGATAAATAAGAGATTTGTTTATAAATGAAAATAACATTTTATTATATTATTTATTAGGAGTGACGTGTTCCCGAAGAACTAACTGTTAGCAAACATATTGCTTTCAATAGAAACCCTTATAAAAGAAGGAACAACTAGAGCCTGTTAATTTTTTATCAATATGGGTAAAAGTGAACCTAGCCTCTAGTTAATTCCTAGTTTGAGTGGGACGGATTTATTTATGTGAATTCCAACACGACATTTCGTAATCTCAAGACTACAAAAGCGTGGCCAACTCTGAGTACCAAGATAGCGCCTCTATACTAAGGTTTTGTTTCTTTAATAATATCTCTCTGTCGATTGAGTGAACGACGGATTAAGCGGGTTAGCTTAGAATGCACGTCCTTACATTTTGCCTTTATACCCTGACGGGACAACTTCAACCCGCCAGGTAATAATTGGTCCAGACTTGGCAGAAGCGCGTGGAGCTAACCCCATGTGCTTCTGTGTTGCGTATGCAACATTTATTTTATATAATTTTAAAATCTATTGCTCCAAAAAAGGCTTTAAATTTTCATACTTAATTTTAATATAAATTTATTTTAACTATTTTACTGTCATATAACTTCTTAAATTTTAACATAATAATGTAATATCAAAACGCAGATTTGGGCTTCTCCCTACCACTAAATTCGAGACCATTATTTTTAACTTCAAATTAAGCAAATCACTCTCCTTAACACCTCCGATCTACTTAGGCGCTATTTCTTTATAACCAGAATTATAACTACAGTTCATTTATGTCGATTTTTATTTCAATAAGCAAGTTAGGAAATCCTCTCGTGAGCAGTCTGGGTTCCGGCAGCTACATCTGTTTACTTCATCTTTAACTGGAGAATGGTGCTCGCGGTGATGTCCATGGACTAATTTCTCTAATAGCTTCATGGTGATTGTCTAAAACTCGATACTGGAGCGGAGTGAAAGCCAATAAATATGATAAAAATAATGGTTCGTCGAGTTCAAGAGAATCACCTGGGGTGTATTCTTAAACACCACTTGTATTTTAGTTCGTCGACGAGCCATTCGCCCAAGCGAACGTCCATCGTTTCGTCTATTAGATAGACTTCATACATCACCGTATTCTTCTACCTACTTAGACTCATGGACGATAACAGATTAATTTGTAATTTCCGAGACGATCACATTGGTATTTATTCACCGTATTCTCATACCAAAATTGTGTTCGTCTTGCAGTTCGCTTCCGTTAAAAAACTGTTAGGTATTATTCCATGATTCCTTCTGTCAGTTATAAGGCTGCTGTACGGCTAGCACAATTTGTATTTTCAGCTAAGCGCGTCTCTATCGCTACAGACTAGAGAGAAAGGGGTATCCGAGCGACAAACAAGTCCCGGACAACATGTGCTAGCTCTCGGTTATAAAATATGCTCCTTGTGCATGGTAAAATTATTTTTTATAACGCAACTTCGCATATTGTAAACATTCATAATGTTATACTCGTATCATTTTGCACGCGTAAGTGCACAAATGAATCAGTTAATTGAATAAGTTATAGATCTATATAAGTTATACTAATAACCCGTCAGTCTCTCGACACGTGTTGGCCGTAACCGATGATAATGACATTAATGACACTCGTGCTTGCACTCGTAATGGGCCGGTAGTCGAGACTATTCAATGCAGTTGCATGGTCATTACTGATTAGTGCTTCATAACAAGTGTTTGTTTTGTCTATTTACGAAGTTATATTTTATCAATGTCGTTGAAAATTTCTTAGGATTGAAATTCCAAGTGGTTTCAATTCGAACGAGGATCTTGTTTCATGGGTGCTATGCTGTATATTCAAATTCAACCTTTTTAATCAGGAAACGAGACCTATAGTACCTACTCGATTGTCTCAAGCAAAAATCTCGTACGAACTACGAAGTGCACGTAGCGAAGCGAATAGAGCTGAGACGCCGTCAGACTGCAGTTTACCACGTTGTTTGCCAAAATAGCGTGGTGCAGGCGGGACACGAAGCGCGTCGTGTAAGTCGTGTTCGGTATGGCTGTGCACGGCTCGGATGTTGGCTCCGTTTGACTAACAGTCCGTCGTTGGACGATATTGGCCTGTCTGTTCATCGTATTAGAATATATTCAAATGTAAAATATCTATTCAAAGCACACAAAAGAAAAACAATAGATTAAAGTTAAAAAAAAAAAATACCATTACCTTGAACAGGATCCCTGAGCACTGATTTTCAGAGGGACTCTGACTTAAAAACTAACCAAAAGTAGTACAGAGTAACATAACCAACGCTAGCTACAATTTGATACAGAACATGAAATAGATTAATTATAAACACATACATACCTTAACTAAAACGAATTGGGGATTTGTCATTGCAAGTGATGGCCAATTTAATTTCAAGGTACGGATTGCGCATACTACCAGTTATAAATTGCTTAAAGATAATTACACAACATATCATCATATTTCCAGAAATATCAGTATACATAGAATGTAATTAGTAGCAGCTACCCAACAAGCAACCTAACTTCAGGGGCCCTAGCCAAGATGCAAACGCTCCTAACGTTTTTCTTTTCTACCGCTCAAAATGTATGGGATGACAGTCGACCACGTGGTTTATCGAAACGCACGAGAATGTTATCCCATACATTTTGAGCGATAGAAAAGAAAAACGTTAGGAGCGTTTGCATCTTGGCTAGGGCCCTAGGGCTGGTATCGATACGTTAATAACGATATCGTCTTTGACGTGTTTCCGTATTGTCAACGTTTTGATAACTCATGTCATTTACAATAATGGCGACTGTGACGTAAAAGATTCTAAAACACGTCAAACGCTAAATCACCTCGGTGGTGGAACGGCTCTGGAACTTTATTAAATTTGTACCCGCCTCGCCCAGAGACAAGTTAGAACTTATCGTTCTGCCCGCGGCGCGGTCGGATACACGTCCAAATTACGCTAGGCACACAAACCTAGGCGCCTTTGAGCACGGTCAAAAAACCGACTCTCGACGGCTCGACGCGCCCGCTGCTCGCGCACAGCGTGTGAGCGCGTACGAATTTACACGCATACGCCTCTTCCTCCACTGAGCCCGATTCGCAGTGGATCTGCCCCAGATTAATAATATAACGATTGGCATTATAATTTGTAAATTACTAGTATGTCAGTACATACCGGGTGCTGCCTGTAATAGGAGCAATAAATTTAGGGATTGTTTCCACACCACAAACATAACAACATTTATTCTACAACTTTTGAAAATAACTTGTTGTTTACTAAATACGAATGAATTTAGATTTTCCAAGCCAGCAATGTATTGCAAAAACTACGAAGTTTGTAGGCTGACAGTAGATGTCAACTAGACTATTGGATGGAGTACTTACATTGAAAATGCTATTTAGTTTGTTCGAAAAAATCCCAAATAATAAATTACATATTTTGTAAAAGTTGTAGAACAAAATGTTGCTACGTTTATACAGTAGAAACGATTCCTCAATTTATTGCTCCTATTACCGGCAACACCCAGTATGAACCGGCGTGTCTAATACGGTTTATCCGAATGCGTATTAAGTGGTTAACCGATTTGTGATTACTCAGTAGCTATTCATCATTCCATTAGTCAATGGGAATGTGTATGATTTTTG
The DNA here is from genome assembly GCA_949316455.1 of Acleris holmiana. Taxonomy (NCBI): domain Eukaryota; kingdom Metazoa; phylum Arthropoda; class Insecta; order Lepidoptera; family Tortricidae; genus Acleris; species Acleris holmiana. Next base: position 3,119,101 of record OX438773.1, on the reverse strand, counting down.
AATCAGTAGTAAAACAAATAAAACATTTAAAGTACACTCTCCCAACGAAAATGTTAAGCACTTTCGTGCATTGTCAAAACCATATTGTTTTAAGTCAGTCGCCATTGTTGTCAAGTAAATAAGAGCTATCAAAACGTCGACAATACAAAAATGCGTCAAAAGCAATAAGGTTTGTATCTACCCAGAAGAATAAAGGCCCGGAAGATCAAATGACAAGCACGACAATAACAATGACATTTACAATGATAAGGTTCTATGTATGATAAAAAAAATTGGGTGACTAGGTCTACGCTACGTTTCAGAGTCTACAACAGACGACGCTAGTCAAATATTGACGTTGATAATGTAAGAAAATAAACTAGTGGAGCGAAGATTTGGTATTTTCAAAATGAATGCATTAAAAACACCCCTAAAAATAATAAATCTTTGCCAATGAAAGAAAATCTCTTAGTTGGCAAGCTTATCCATTATCCCTTACCAATTAAGATAAACGGGATCCCCCTGGAATGCCGAAACTCATTTCACAGAAATCGTGTTTTCGTGTCGTTTCACCGAATTTCGTTACATCGGACCATCGGTTCCGGTCGGTTTAGTGGTGGTAGGACCCTGTGCAGAGTCCGTCCGGATCGCTACCACCATCTTATCCATTAACCACCCGCCAAGCAACAGTGTTCGCATTGTTGTGTTCCGGTGTGGGGATAAGACAACCGGTGAAATTACTAGCATAGAGGCATTCCATCTTAGTCCTCAGGGTTGGCAACGCATTTGAGGTCTTGGGATTATAGTCTTGAGAATTTAAATGTCTATGGGTCTCAGATACCACTTACCATCAGGTGGCCTGAGTGCACGGGTGCCTTCTCCTTAAAATAAAAAAAAACCTACTTTCTGGTGAAACCTTAGCGTTTTAAGGTTATGTTACGTAGGTTTGGTTCCACCAAAAGTGTTATTACTTTTGTACGTTGAAAAGCCTGTCGATGTAATTAAAATTTGGCAAAGTAAAATTTGACGAAATGAGTGTCGCCATTTCAAGGGTAAACTAAGATGAACCATAACAACATCGAGACGATTGAATACCTAATGAACAACGCAGCTTACACGTAACTGCATTCTGAATATAGATTCAAGATACTTAGATTATCAGTTATATTGTGTTTGCTGCGATATATCTGCTTTATTTTGCTAGAATTTATTATCTCGAAGCGTCTGGAGCCTGGCATGTTGACCTGATTTCTGCGATATCGGATACAAATAATGTGCAATCAACCAACTGTGGTTTTTTAATGGTTCTGGCTATTGGGTGTAATTAAAACAGTCTGTAAAAAACGTCTAATAAGTAAAAAATTATAAGTATTGGCCCTATAAGTTTAATTATTAGTAAATTAAATAATATATAATACTTACCGGTCCCCGACGTGTCAGTTCAGTTAGTATCAGTGCTCAGTTAACTACCTACTTATCAAACAAGGACTAACCCTTACTCCTACGCGACGACGCTTGGATCAAAATATAAATACCTACTTATAATTAAACTTATAGGGCCAATACTTTTTTTTTTTGAGGTTTTTTTCACAGAGTGTTTTGCGTCCGGCGGTTTTTTTTTTATTTCACGCTTTTTAAACTTTTTCATCTCGGTGTCTGTTTGTGGCATCGTAGCTCCCAAACGGATGAACGGATTTTTATATTAAAGCTCTATAAAAAGTTTTATCTCTACTTTGCTCTTCCGAACAGGTTGGTAGGGTGCAAAAAATTATGCAGGTACTGTAGCAAACTTACGACATGTTTTAAGTCGGAAAGTTCGTACGAGTATATACACCTAGCTTGTTCTTTGTACCCTTGTTAAGGCTGAGCTGATTGCCCGATTTCGACAAGCGAGGCGTCGTTAGATTGGCGAAATAACAATATATACATGACTAGCTGTTGCCCGTGACTCCGTCCGCGCAGAAAAATAAAACATAGCCTAGCCACGTTACTCTGTAATACAATAGCATTCTAATGGCGAGAGAATTTTTGAAATCGGTCCAGGGTTTTTGTGTTTATTCGTTACCAACATACAAAACTTTCCTATGTATAATATTATTAGTGTAGATGTAGAAGATATACTTTTCTGCCCTCCTAAGCTAAAACACAGTATGTCAGATTCAATTGCCAAAGTAGATTCAATCTTCTCTTGTTAGTAATAAGGTTTTGATTGCTACAGGAGACTTATCTGACATACTGCTATTTGGCTTAGCAGGGCAGTTTTGTAGTCTTTATTTTTTTTAAACTGACATACAAATTTGATTTGTTTCTTTAACCGTTTCAACGCCATTGACGGATATTTCCGTCATGGTGGACAGCGCAAATGGACCTGAGTATCTATGAGGCAAAGTTGACATTCGCTCTGGGTTTATATTTGACATAGCGTTGAAAAGGTTAATAAATAAAAAAAAGATAACTAACATTATATTGAAGACATTATCCAAACAGCAGTTGGTTTAATTATCTTGATTTTTGTTATTTACACGAGTTTTGTAGAAAAACGAACACCACATTATTGTTTTGAATGTTATTTTACGTCAAATTATTCGTCAATTTTTATGTTATGGAGAAGGCACCCGTGCACTCAGGCCACCTGATGGTAAGTGGAATCTGAGACCCATCATAGACATTTAAATTCTCAAGACTATAATCCCAAGACCTCAAATGCGTTGCCAACCCTGAGGACTAAGATGGAATGCCTCTATGCTAGTAATTTCACCGGTTGTCTTATCCCCACACCGGAACACAACAATGCGAACACTGTTGCTTGGCGGGTGGTTAATGGATAAGATGGTGGTAGCGATCCGGACGGACCCTGCACAGGGTCCTACCACCACTAAAATTTTTTTATTTAATTTGCCAAAGCTTCTATGAACTATAATCTTGCTTTCAAGCGCCCATATTTTGTTCCCCGGTGAGCTAGTTGTTTGCGGCTATAGTAAGAACTCATGTTTAACCTCATCCATTCCTTTTTCATGATGTAGGTTTCAACTCTGTAGGTTTTCACCCAATTTCAACACAAAAGTGCCCATGATTCTTTGCATTTTGCGTCTGCCGCTATTAAGAGGCCGTGTACATTTTGCCAGTTTTGCTTTTTACGTGATTTTACAGTTAAAATACTACTTTTCTATAACTTTTAATGCACATCTTGAAATATCAAAAAAGTATCTCATACATTCGTTGAATACTGAAATTATCTTTCGTGTTGCGCATTAAACTTTGTAGAAGTAAAGTATTTCAAATGTAAAATCACGTAAATCAGCGAAATCGGCAAAATTTAGTATACGGCCTCTAAAACCTACCTGATTCTAAAGTCTCTGAGTGTGTCTTTCCGTTCTTGTGCTTGCTTCTTCCAACTCTTTTCTAATAATCTATTTTACATATAACATCTGTAAACAACGTGATCATAAGTATTGCAGGAAAAAACAGAATACTGAGTTTCCGTGTCGGTTCTTGGAGCCCACTTTGAATGCGAAATAAAATATTTAAATTTTATGATGTGGATTCGAACGGTTTCAATTTTCTAAACTGGTACTTTGTGTGACAATCAACTACCACAGATATCACGACATTGACGACATAATCCTGTTATAGCAGTTCTATTTTAATGAGATAAAATGCAATAAATATTCTAATTCCTATACAAACCGTAATCGTACAAGTGTCCCACTTGTGGACACAGACCACGGATGATTGTGATTGTGACGATATGATTATGCCTGTCTTTGAATGAATGAATGACATGTATGTATATAATGAAATGAAATATAGGTGCCACTATATACTATCACATACGCAAACAGTATTTAAAACCTACAACAGGGGTAAGTATCAGCTCAAAACAAAAAAATATGTGACAAAAACCTACAAAAAAATATCAAAAGATATGAAACATTTTAGCGTACTTATACCATTATTACTTATCATCACGTACCTGTTGAGATCCGCCAAGCCATTATCTCCATATTCACTTCAAGTAAAATTATCGTGATTTATGAATACACATCGCTGACTCGTGGCATTTAGGTAGAACTTGACAGATTAGTGATGAGACAAGTTTTCTAAATATATTTTCAGATAAGATAAAACAATAAATTAATATTACCTACATGGTATATACCTATATCGCATCTTCAGAACAATAGTGACCTAAGTTATTCAGAAATTTTAAATTTAGAATTAGGTCTCTATTGTAATAAATTTATGACTTGAAGTTTGAAAGCTGAACTTTTGGTTTGGGTTACTATTGTTCTGAAGCTGCGAATGACGAAGTAGGTTTGATCACTGGCTTAACACAATCTACATTGTGATACATTTACTCGTAATAATTATTACAAGACGTGTCGCGCAACATAGAATTATTCAAAAAATGGAGGAAATCATTAAAGAGCATTCAGAACTCCTACTACAAGGTGACAAGGTAAAATGCACCCGTTTGCGATGTCTATATAGTTTGCAAGACATTTAACATGAACAACCACTTGAAGTCCAAAAAGCACATCACAGAATCATTTGCTACCTCACCTTTAGAAGATTTAGTTTTAAATTTACCATTTAGATTCAGAAACTCATTCAAATAAAATCATGCTTACCTTGTCACATCACGAGTGTGTTAGAAACTGTCAAGTGCTACCTAAATATGTGTATTTATGACGTTTTTTTTTATTACTTAGCCGCTTGGTTAAAAAGAATCGCAATAATTAATTCTTTTGTTTTCGGAATGATTGTAATATCATCGACATATGCGGTACAGAGTTCATTGTACTCCGGTTCGTGTACGAGGAAACGCAAAACAATATAATTGCAATAATTTCAGCAGTACATTACTCGGGGTTATCGGAAGTTAACGTCTCTGCGAATATTGCTCTCTGGAAACATTCTGGCTCTCTCTATTCTACTGCATAATACCAGTAGTAATCAGACCTCCAAATAGCGTTATTTTACCACAACGTTATATCGTTATCCTCACTTCCTTTCATCATTGACGACACGTTGGCCTAGTTGGGAGTGACCCTGCCTCCGAAGCCAGCGGTTCAAATCCCAGTAAGGGCAGATATTTGTGTGATCAGCTCGAGTTGTTCCTGAGTCTTGAATGTTAACAATGTATTTAAGTATTTATCTTCTAATATATAAAATTCTCGTGTCACGGTGTACGTTATTGAACTCCTCTGAAACGGCTCGACCGATTCTTATGAAATTTGGTGTGCATATCGGGTATGTCTGAGAATCGGCCAACATCTATTTTTCATACCCCAAAGTGACATAAAAAAAAAATGCAGCGGGCGAAGCCGCTGGCGGGTCGCTAGTTTCTCTATATAAGAAAGTTCGTTGTCTAGGACTCATAGTACACTAAACTTGCTAACTCACTAAATCTCGCTGGTTCGAACTCGAACTATACCGCAGTGGTCTTCATTGCTGTAATAATACTCGTCATATGATATGAGTTGTCGTCATTTTGATTAATATATTATAGCCTATCTCACTCTTAAAACAAAAACGAATCTAACGACACCTCATATGTTAAAATCCATCAAGCCGTTTAGGCTTTAGCGTGCCAAAGAACTAGACATACATTCATACATACATACACTTAAAAACATAACCCTCCTAACGCGGTCGATTAAAATTGGAACATTGTGTTGTTTGCTGACATTATACTACCAAGGACACAGTTGGCAAAGTTGGGTAAAAACGAACTCTCGGACTACTATGCCACATCGTTATTGCCATAGCATTGTCTTATTTTTATGTTAAAGGATAAGGCACACGAGCACTCAGGCCACCTGATGGTAAGTGGAATCTGAGACCCCTAGATATTTGAATTCTCACGGCTTTAATCCTAAGACCTCAAATGCGTTGCCAACCGTGAGGACTAAGATGGAATGCCTCTGTGCTAGTCATTTCACCGGTTGTCTTATCCCCACACCGGAACACAACAATGCGAACACTGTAGCTTGGCGGGTGGTTAATGGATGTCTAATTTTTTGGCAATTTTATACCATCAACGGCAAAGCAAACTGGTCACTGTACGTACAAACTTCGAGCGCCGTGGCCCGATTTGGGGTTTCCACGGCTCTTCGGTGTATTCCGGTTTGGTGCGTGGGCGCCATTAGCTCGACAGTTTTCCCAGTTACTGCCTCACGTACAGCTGTAGACGTGTAATGAACCCATTAACGTCTAAATGTGTTTGTTTATTTTTATATGATTTAACTTTGACCCGTGACTAAGGCGACATAATTTATTTATTGCTGCCTCCTCGGGGATGGTCCAAGTACTTCGGAAAAAAGTACATAGATTATTTCTATTTCCTACTGCCCGACTATTAAAAACCATGTCAAACGTTACAAAAATGTTAAATAAATACTAGCTCTATGTCACTATTATAACTTCAGGAGGGCTAGCACAAATTGTCCGCGACTTGTTTGTTGCTCGGATCTCCATTTCATAGAGACGCACTAAGCGACAAGCGAGACAATACAACTTGTGCTACCCGTATTGCTGTGATATTAGGTTAGTCTATGGATAACATAAATATTAATTTCGCAATTAATTAGTTAATTTGGGACTTTTAGTGGTGGTAGGACCCTGTGCAGCGTTCGTCCGGATCGCTACCACCATCTTATCCTACCTACCGCCAAGCAGAAGTTTTCGCAGTGTAGTGTTCCGGTGTGGGGATAAGACAACCGGTGAAATTACTAGCATAGAGGCATTGCATCTTAGTCCTCAGGGTTGGCAACGCATTTGAGGTCTTAGGATTGTAGTCTTAAGATTATAGTCTTGAGAATTTATATGACTATGGGTCTCAGATTCTACTTACCATCAGGTGGCCCGAGTGCTCGTGTGCCTTCTCCTTATGATAATTTATCATTGATAAAAAAGACATCAGTAGTACAAAAAACGAGTTAAACAATACTAAAACCGTCCCGGGAAAAGTCACTAAATATATTAAACAAATGAGTTTTTTCTTATGTAGGCGTGTAAAGTAATAAAAATCCATTTAAGAGACAAATTTAAAAATATTCTGTCGAAAGCAGGGCGACGAATTTACATATTCTCGTCATAGACATTTAACACATGTTAGGGAAATGAGGCGTCTCGCAACAAATATGTCACACCGTATTTCATCATCATCATATCGCACCTTCGGTAGAAAAAGGGCACAATTGCCCCTTTAGTCACATTGTACATTGTGCCCTTTGTTCTAGTGGACAACGGCATAATTGCCCTTTTATGCACATTGTATATCTTGCCTTTGTTATACCGAAGGTGCGATATCAGCCGAAAGACGTCCACTGCTGGACATAGGCCTCTCCACTTAGACCGGTCTTGTGCCTTCCGCATCCATCGCGATCCCGCGATCCTTACGAGGTCGTCGCTCCATCTTGTTGGAGGCCTACCAACAGCTCGTCTCCCGGTCCGTGGACGCCATTCGAGAACTTTCTGGCCCCATCGGCCATCAGTCCTGCGAGCAATGTGCCCCGCCCACCGTACACCGCACACCGTATTTAATGTAACACAATGCGCGCGCGGCTGGAAACGTCTTAAATAATTGCCAAAATAAACGCATCGAGTGAGTGGAAATGTCGGTAGAGGACGCCCGAGGAGAGTGTACTGAATAAGGGCGATATTAAAAACACCCGAAACCAACGTACGTGCAAGAAGAGGTAGATGTATATCGAGGAAGCGAAAATTGCATGTTTGCCTTTCCTACGTAAAGAAGTGAAAGCCTTAATATTTTTTATAGGCTACGATCTCCACAAGTCAAACGATTCCGAATCATGAAACCCCATTAAAATCGGGCCAATAGTTTAGGAGCTAGCTTTTTGTTCACTTACTTCAACTGTTAAATTCAATATTAAGGTAGAAAAGATTTAGAAGTTTACAAACATACCTACAAGTCAGACAAATGTTTAGCAACACAGTTAACTGACCATTTGTGAATCTTGTTACCTTAAGCCTTGGGCTCATAGTGGTCGGTTAACAGTGATGTTTGTACAGTGAGTAGGTACAATTATTGGAGTGTTAAATGGTTTAATAGAGCTATCGCCTCGCGGCCCCCCGAGGCCGCGTCGTGAATTGCCTTGATGATCGTAGTCGGTCCAGGGATACCAGAATACATTTGTCGGTGCACATAAGGCCAAAAGGATAAGCGAGCTACAGCACAAAGAAACATGAACAGTCAAGGTCTTAAATATGTATACAAATTAGTACCTTGTCTATTTAACGTCATGTTTAAACTGCCATATGAGATTGTCACAGCGATTAAAGTGACAAGGTACTAAAGTGTATACATATTTATGACCTTGACTGTACGCAACGATACTTAATTTCATAAAGTTCCTAGATGGGAGCAGAAGCGACCCTTTGAAATTTAAAGTCATCGGCTCATCGCGCAATGTCAAATTAAGTTGTGGTACACTTCTTCGTGGATAAACAACAAGTGAAGATGATGTTGAAGACGAAGCATGTTTATGCATAACTAAAATCCGCCCGCTACTTAGTACGCGTTGAATTAGTTTCCAGCTTCGCTTTCCCCTAGAGTACCCAAAGGATATTCTTTCCAAGGTATTATTTCAAGTCCCTAGGTTCACCGGTTAAGGGTGAGCGTAGTCTATCTATTCACCCTGGGTTCCTATATTCAAAACTTCTCGTTAATATTTGACATTTGCTACACACAAAATGTGTCAAATTTTAAAGACACGTTACGTTTTGAATATAGGAACCCAGGGTCAGTCAGTCACGGAAGAGCTTTATACGTATAGATTACTCCTGATTTGATTAATCGATTTCGGCATTTACACGGGAAACAGTCCACCGTCGCTTATCAACAGGTTTTTTTGAAAAGGCGTGTTTTAAAAAGAAATACTATAGTGTTTTGTACCAAAGGCATATATTTTTTTCGATTCGTTTTTCGACTTTTATTAACTAAGAAATAATCATCAGTGTTTGCTATACGCCCGCTTTCGACTAGTGGTCGGAATGTTATCATTTTGTTTATAACCGCGTTTTGTTTTTTTTTTAGTCTAGAAGTAAAGTAGAAAGGAAAACGTTGCATTTAAGCTCTTTAGTTATTAGTAGAAATTTGTTTATTTATTTTCTCAATTAATAAAAACAGTTTTCTTTTGAGTCAAACCTTTTAATTCGCGTACGATTCGTTCGAATATCAATACCCTCTCGTAAACTGCCCAATTCTCCAGTAATTACGCGTGTTTACTTTATTCGGTTTTGTCGCCTTGTCACTGGACCCTGGCGGCAACTTATAACCCTATTATACCATTTAAGACTCTAACAATAGCGCGGCGGTCGTGCGCGTGACCCTTAAAAAAGACATTCCGGTTTGTTTGCATTGCTCTTGGGATACGCCCTTGTTAGAGTTAGAGTAACTGAGTTAAAGGGCGGAGCTTAATCCTAAGGCCTTTTATGACGCTGAAGACCTTTTTAAAATATTTACCTACATCCTTTCTTTTAGGGAAGCATTGTAGAGCTTATATGCAGCAAAAAAGTACATTTAGTCTAAAGAAGGAGTTTCTAAAAAAAAGCATTTTACCAAAGTTACTTGGAAAATTTGCTACTCAGGGCCTCTATTCAACTGCGTTATAAAGATATCGTTTTTGACCTGTTTCCGTATTGTCAACGTTTTGATAACTCTTATGTAATTTACAATAATGGCGACTGTGACATAAACGATTCTTAAACGTGTCAAACACGATATCGTTTTAACGCACTGAATAGAGGCCCTGATTGAATTACTTTTTTATTATAATCGCAATATCCTTAACTTCAACTATATACTCGTATTTATATCTCTTATACCTAGGTACTTGGAAAGTTATTTGAGCAATATGTACCTACGTTACATGTCATAAATTGATAATATTAGTTATTCTATATTTCTTTTTATTTTATATATCTTAAAACCTTGGTTTATTACTTAACGATAAGTATAACTAAATATGAAGAACTTTTGATTGGTGGTCAAAAGCGAAAAGACATGTTTGTAGGCTTTATGGAAAACGTAAGCGTTCCTAATTATGTGATGACCACCACTGTATATTATATGGGGATCCCGTTGAATTACGTCGTTTCACCGAATTTAATTTCATCAACAGCTAGGTTTTAAGTTATCTTAAGCATGGGTTACGTAGGTTAGGTTAGACCTGTGACCACCGAAAAATGATAACTCCTGCCCGAGGAGATGCCTGTCGTTAAAATGGAAATTTAGCGAAGTAAAACATTATATACGACGTCACGCTTACCTAGTTGGTAGTGACCCTGCCTTCAAAGCTAGTCCTGGGTTCAAATCCCAGTAAGGGCAGATATTTGCGTGATGAGCACGAGTATTTGTTCCTGAGTCTTGGATGTTATCTATGTATTTAAGTATATATTTCTCTATATTAGTAAGTTTATCGTTGTCTAGTACCCATAGTACAAGCCTAGAGCTTAGTTTGGGACTAAGTCAATTTGTGTGTCATTATGCTGTAATATTTATTTATTTATATGAAATAAGTGTCGGTGAAGGAGTCTACTATGCCCTTAAAAATTTATCGAATATCCAGTCAAGTTGTATATTACTGTATACGGGACAAACATTATCCAACATCTCCCGTGACTTATAATGGTACCATTTATTTAATCCACGAGTTTAAAGTTTTGGCACTCTGTTACGACTTTTTGCTATTGGTTTACAAATATCGTGTTAGCTCCAGGGACCGGAACCGGTTTCCGTTAAATGGGTGGATCAACTTTTCGTTGTTGTTATTCTGTCCCGTAAGCCAGGAGACAACAGTGATAGAGTTGCTTAGAAAAATGGTTATAATATACACTACTTATTAGTAGTGCGCTTCGCGTTCGCTTGGAAGAAAACCCATAAAAGAATGGGCTTGTAATTGCCACAAAAGCCGATGTTTGCTGGATTTATATACTTTAAAATCGTGGTTTTAAAGAGTGACCCAGGAGACGTCACCATGGCAACGAGCTACAAAGAAAAGTTGATTGACCCAAATACGCTTTTGATCGGGTTATTCGATAGGGTTGATTTTAAAAACCCCATCAGTGCGGCAAGCGTATCGTTGGCTAGCCGCAATTAAAGGCTTATCCATTGATACGATGGATTTGGCTTTCCGCTGGCAGTCTTACCGGTATCAAAAACCCTTAATATGCTTGCCGCTTTTAAAGGGGTTTTGATAGATGTCAAGATATTTCAATCTCTGCGTCCAATTCCTACAACTTATTATTGCACAACCTAACAATAGAACGGTAAGCGGTCGGTAGGCGCAAGTGGCGACATTTGATGCAAGCGGGCCTAAGAGACAGCAATCAATAGGATTAACCCAACCCTATTGATACGCTGTTTCTTCCAGCTGCAAACACCCTATCGGACAACAAGCGCGATGGAAACGGTAACCTTATTCGAAAAGGTAGCCATATCGATACGGCAACACAATCGATAGGGCTATCCGTTGTACCTACGGGTAGCCCAGTGATAGGCTTTTGAATCGAAAGCGCTTAACGAATAAAGCGGTTTTCCGGTCCGTGGTTGGCTCGCTATTAAACCATTAACGGCTCGCTTTAATTATAATTTGTGCGGGGATTAGAAGATAGGCCTTGTTTGTTCAACCCCAGCAACTTTGCTTATTGGTTTATTTATTGTTATAACTTTCTTATTAAAATGTAGGTACTTAAATATTGGGGGCGATTTAACATTGGTTTTATTTTAGAGGTCACTTTGTGTCCCTAATGGGGTAGGTATGTTTCTTTATTACACATACAGCTACAGAAATACCTACAAATCTAAAAAGACTTTTGATAATTCTGTAACCACATTTTGCAGAAGTAGGCTAAGATGTTTACCAGTGTATTAGTGACAGGTTGCAAGCCCATCGCCTAACAGCACTACAAGCCCTTATTCCCTTAGTCGCTTCTTACGACATCCACGGGAAGACATGGAGTGGCACTATTCTAACCCGGCAACCACACGGGACGGTCTTTATTACATTGTATTTAACAAAGTCGCTTTACGCATCTTGATGCTGATTTCCACTATCAGTGAGATAATGGGTCACGTAAGGTTTTTATGTATTATAAATTCTGTTACGGGTGTAACAGAAAACTCGCATAAACCGAAGCGAAGCGAGGGCGTGTCGATAGTTTGTACATGATTGATTACAATAGGGAACATGCGTGAAAAACGGAATTGACTTCCATTGATACGCTTTAGGAGAAAATGTGTGTGCTACCTAAGTTTTGACCCGTTTATTAAAATTTTATATACAGGGTGACTTCAAATTGGTAATACAAAATCAATGTTTTACACACATTTCCCCTAAACTTAGCCCCTCAATTAAGTCTCATACTTTTAAAATAATCAGAAGTATTGTTTTTTAATTTTTAAATTATCCCATTTTTGTTGGCTTAACATGGTTATCCTACCATAATTATTAACAAAGAAGTTTAAAGAATTTCAAATGAACACTTTCCTCTTTGGTTATCCGTCATCTGTCGCAATTTATGAAGAAAACGTGTTTTGATTAGTAATTGTCACTTATCAAAGAAAATAAGATTGTATTGTAAATGTAGTGTAATCACACTTTGGGACTTTAATTATTTATTTGTTTTGTTCAAAAATTCGCATTAATTAAATACAGTTAATTTTAACAAAGGGGTTAATGTATTATACTGTGTGGCATTAACTAAGCCACAATCAAGTGTTTTGTATTACCAATTTGAAGTCACCCTGTAGAATCAAAACTTTTGAATAAAATAAACTTATTTTAAGGTTATTGTTCGCCACCCTCATTTTATTTACGTAATATTTTAATTCAACGATATCAGATAATAATAGTTTCTGTAATAAATGCCAATTTCTTTATAAGGTCCGTATATTTTAAACATGGAACAACAGCTGTGATGTCATTCCTGTGGTCGATTTTGTATACAGTGTTTCTGCAGCGTGTCTGAACTATGACTTTTTAAAGCTTCATTATCTCATGAAACAATAACACGACAATTGTTTCACGTGTACAGTTACCCTTCTCTTTCATAGCGCTTTCCAGAGAGCGTAAATAGAAGAAATTATGCATGTTTCCTAGTAACTGGTACTAGGTGGTTTTCTTTACCACTCGTTCTTAAACTCGACGCACCTTAAGAAACACATGCATTATTAGATGAGACGCTCTTACGCCTCTTAGCTCGTGTGACTTCGCTCACTTGATCGACCGTTCGACAGAGACGTTTTTAAAAGAATACCACTTCTGGTAAGCGCGTCGTAGACACATCTATCATAGACGTATAAATTAGGCGTGCTGACCTCCTTTTTATACGACTCCAAAACTATTAAACGGTCTCTGCTTTAGTTGGCCGTCGGATTTAAAATGCTCGTTTGTATGATACACGCATTGTCCTCATAAATGTCGTACAAAGTTGTCTAGCCCAGTGGAGAAAATTGGAACTAATGCCGCCATCGTATAAGGAACGTTGTTGTGATATACTAAAGTCGATGAGAGCGACGCCGCCGCCGGAGCAGATAAGTTTGTGCTGTTGCCACTTGTGTCTGGTTGGTTACTGTTTGCTTCCTTTGTTACTTAATACTCTTGATTTTAACAAGCAGCTTTGTTAACGTGGTTATAGCGATAAAAAAATGTCAATTTTTTATACCTTCGACTTTATACAATCTACGGAATAACCAACACTTTTCGGTTTTGAACAACGACCATTAATACTCAAGTAAATGCTCGAATATATCAGCAACTTGATTTTTGGATAAATGAAAGCGCCGAATTCTTAAGATCTTACAAAATTCATGTAGGATATCTCCATGTAACAGAGTACAAACAAACGCACCTTCGCATTTAAATTATTGATAAGTACTGAGTGCCAGCGTTACTAATATCCATACAAAACTGACTTGTGTGATTGACATTGAACGGGCTATTAAACTGCTGTCGAGGTTCAGGATTGTAATCACGTGAGAGAACAAAATTGTCAGTAAATGTACTTATTGATTAAGAGTTTATACAAGATAATACAATGAAATATTATGGTTTTTCCCTGTTTAACGTTCACACTGGCGCTACAGTTGAGGAAATTATATTTGCATGGCAAACGCGTCGTATGTTATTGACCAATTAGATTAGTTTATTCTAGTAAGGTGTGGAAAAGGCCCTGCTTAGCAAGTACCTCGCTATAATCCCGGTTAATTTCTTTGCGTGTCTGTTTCAAACCGTTGAATCGATTTTGATTAAATTTGGTATGGAGATAAATTGAGCCAAGGACATAGAATACTACATAGAATACTTTAAATTTAAATCCCTTATTGCTTTATGTTTCCGAAAAAGTACGACGTCTCATGCAAAATGAGGTTCATGACATAACATAATATGACTAGGGATCTGTCGTAGCTTAAGCTAATAATGTATTCTCGTAAAGTGTCTATCAACAAGGAGGTTGTAGTTAAAGTCCTTGAATTTTAGCGCCTCAACGTATCGCGCTTCTTGTATGCGTAATCAGTTCGCTTGCCAATGTTCTGGTTGTGGTACAAATAGTTAAGAAATAGTTATTTTCAACAAGAGCGCAAAGTTGGTTTTTGAATCCCGAGCAAGCAAAGGATTCTAGAATTGAATCTCAAGCGTAGCGAGAATCCCGAGTGAAGCGAGGGATCCAAAGACACGAGATGCAAATATTTTTGGTCTCGTGTTACACATTCAACTTTTCGCCTCAGCAGCGAGACTAGTGGTCATTTAATAGTGTTTGTTCCACACCAACTTCAAGGCCACCACTGTCAATAATTAAAAAGCTACTTTGTCTCACGTTCGCGGCAAATTCGATTTCTGCTGACTGTCTTTAAACAGCACTGCCTTTGCTGAGGTAAAATGTATTTTTTCTACATAAATAAATATCGGGGTACAGTTCCACACAAGTTGACCTAGTCCCAAACTAAGCTCCAGGCTTGTACTATTGGTACTTGACAAGGATAAACTTACTTAGGTACATAGCGAATTAAATATTTGACATAGAAAACATCCAAGACAAAAGAAAAATAGTCGCGCACGCCACACAAATATCTGCCGTCATTAGTATTATTATTTACAAGTTAGCAAATTATCAAAAAACTTTGCGCGTTTTTGTTTGACACCAGCTCCCAGTTGCACTATCCAGATATTGGCACGAGACCGGTAATATATATCAGTGTACATGGCGCAGCTAATATGAATCCTATAATTGTAGGAACTTATAATTTTTGCAATGTACCGACACGAAATATTCACCGTTGTTAGTTTTGGCACAGAATAGACAATAGTACAAGTATAGTTTTGGTTAGTTTTAATGAGCAAGGTATTACATCGCAGATCTTCTTTTTCTTATTTTATTATTGAAGATCCACCGCGGTGTTCCGCAATGATTTCGCCAGTGTCAAGCAAGTAGAGTAAATCAGTAAACAGAATACCTCAAAAGTAAAAGCCGGACATCTTTCAATCGGCCATCTTCCCTCCCCGAACGTTACCGAAAGCATTATCATTGGACGAGCTAATAAAAAATAACCTTTCTGGGCCTCTATTCGGGTGCGTTAAAACGATATCGTGTTTGACACGTTTAAGAATCGTTTATGTCACAGTCGCCATTATTGTAAATGACATAAGAGTTATCAAAACGTTGACAATACGGAAACACGTCAAAAACGATATCGTTATTACCTTGTAGAATTCCAGCCCTGCACTAGTGTCTCTTTCGTGCACCGGTCAAAAGTTCGGGCAAATTCCGTTTATTTATTTAGGATCTACGAGTAGGAGTAAAAATGGATGGTCTAGCGCGATAGGTTGACCTCTTGCACCCTTCATATCTTTAGTAATATTTACCAACTCATTATTGGTATATTTACATGTTATTGGTGCTAATGATGTCACTAGTAATTATAGATAACAGTGTTTAAAGTCTTCTTTCATTTTATATTATATTCCAAAATAATGTACTTACCTATTATTTAGTATGCTATGTACATTATACTTACAGGGTTAGGATTCTACACGGTAATAACGATATCGTCTTTGACGTGTTTCCGTATTGTCAACGTTTTGATAACTCTTATGTCATTTACAATAATGGCGACTGTGACATAAACGATTTTGAAACACGTCAAACGCGATGTCGTTATAACGCAGTAGAATAGAGGCCCAGGGCTTGGATTCCACACGGTATAACGATATCGTCTTTGACGTGTTTCCGTATTGTCAACGTTTTGATAGCTCTTTATGTCATTTACAATAATGGCGACCGAGTCTTAAACGATTCTAAAATACGTCAAACGCGATATCGTTATAACGCAGTAGAATAGAGGCCCAGTACTGCCCTGCTAACATAAAAGGCAGTATCTCAGACCAAACCCCTGTAGCAAATGCAACCTTATTACTAATACCATAGGATTGAGTTTGGTTTGGCCATTGAATTTGAGATACTGCTTATTGACTTAGGAGGGCAGAGTAGGTACCTATGTTAAGATGTAACTTGTAGTTTATTCTTGCTTTATATAGGATGTGTGGAACCTTGTTACTTTTGACGTGTTATCGTACTTGTCGACGTTTTGATAGCACTTGTTTACTTGACATGGCGCATGGCGGCCGAATTAAAAACAATGTCAAAAGCAATGTGGGATTAGAATGAGGGCCTGTTCTCGGTACGTATCATGTTTTTAGTTTTATACCCAAAGAGATGACAATGTCCAAGCAAAGACATTTACAACAGTAAAACCAGAATTTTAAAACTGAATTCACCGCGATATCCTCACACTGGGGCCACAAGTAATCACTTTATTGACTCTGTTAATGCGCTACGAAGAGACCACGTTGTGTGGTTATTGTTAGTTAGCGTTAGAACTATTATTATATGAATTCTCTTAGAAAATCCTTATTTCGTGTCATGACAATCGTAACTTGATCCCGAGCTCATACGCATGTTTAGGCTCTGGTTGAACTACGGCGAAGCACAACCAAAATTTCACTTTGACCTGGTTTAGTTACGCATGACGCCGACGAGCTCGCTGGTAAGTTATCTCACGTTCGCGGCAAATTCGATTTCTGCTGACTGTCTTTAAACAGCACTGCCTTTGCTGAGGTAAAATGTATTTTTTCTACATAAATAAATATCGGGGTACAGTTCCACACAAGTTGACCTAGTCCCAAACTAAGCTCCAGGCTTGTACTATTGGTACTTGACAAGGATAAACTTACTTAGGTACATAGCGAATTAAATATTTGACATAGAAAACATCCAAGACAAAAGAAAAATAGTCGCGCACGCCACACAAATATCTGCCGTCATTAGTATTATTATTTACAAGTTAGCAAATTATCAAAAAACTTTGCGCGTTTTTGTTTGACACCAGCTCCCAGTTGCACTATCCAGATATTGGCACGAGACCGGTAATATATATCAGTGTACATGGCGCAGCTAATATGAATCCTATAATTGTAGGAACTTATAATTTTTGCAATGTACCGACACGAAATATTCACCGTTGTTAGTTTTGGCACAGAATAGACAATAGTACAAGTATAGTTTTGGTTAGTTTTAATGAGCAAGGTATTACATCGCAGATCTTCTTTTTCTTATTTTATTATTGAAGATCCACCGCGGTGTTCCGCAATGATTTCGCCAGTGTCAAGCAAGTAGAGTAAATCAGTAAACAGAATACCTCAAAAGTAAAAGCCGGACATCTTTCAATCGGCCATCTTCCCTCCCCGAACGTTACCGAAAGCATTATCATTGGACGAGCTAATAAAAAATAACCTTTCTGGGCCTCTATTCGGGTGCGTTAAAACGATATCGTGTTTGACACGTTTAAGAATCGTTTATGTCACAGTCGCCATTATTGTAAATGACATAAGAGTTATCAAAACGTTGACAATACGGAAACACGTCAAAAACGATATCGTTATTACCTTGTAGAATTCCAGCCCTGCACTAGTGTCTCTTTCGTGCACCGGTCAAAAGTTCGGGCAAATTCCGTTTATTTATTTAGGATCTACGAGTAGGAGTAAAAATGGATGGTCTAGCGCGATAGGTTGACCTCTTGCACCCTTCATATCTTTAGTAATATTTACCAACTCATTATTGGTATATTTACATGTTATTGGTGCTAATGATGTCACTAGTAATTATAGATAACAGTGTTTAAAGTCTTCTTTCATTTTATATTATATTCCAAAATAATGTACTTACCTATTATTTAGTATGCTATGTACATTATACTTACAGGGTTAGGATTCTACACGGTAATAACGATATCGTCTTTGACGTGTTTCCGTATTGTCAACGTTTTGATAACTCTTATGTCATTTACAATAATGGCGACTGTGACATAAACGATTTTGAAACACGTCAAACGCGATGTCGTTATAACGCAGTAGAATAGAGGCCCAGGGCTTGGATTCCACACGGTATAACGATATCGTCTTTGACGTGTTTCCGTATTGTCAACGTTTTGATAGCTCTTTATGTCATTTACAATAATGGCGACCGAGTCTTAAACGATTCTAAAATACGTCAAACGCGATATCGTTATAACGCAGTAGAATAGAGGCCCAGTACTGCCCTGCTAACATAAAAGGCAGTATCTCAGACCAAACCCCTGTAGCAAATGCAACCTTATTACTAATACCATAGGATTGAGTTTGGTTTGGCCATTGAATTTGAGATACTGCTTATTGACTTAGGAGGGCAGAGTAGGTACCTATGTTAAGATGTAACTTGTAGTTTATTCTTGCTTTATATAGGATGTGTGGAACCTTGTTACTTTTGACGTGTTATCGTACTTGTCGACGTTTTGATAGCACTTGTTTACTTGACATGGCGCATGGCGGCCGAATTAAAAACAATGTCAAAAGCAATGTGGGATTAGAATGAGGGCCTGTTCTCGGTACGTATCATGTTTTTAGTTTTATACCCAAAGAGATGACAATGTCCAAGCAAAGACATTTACAACAGTAAAACCAGAATTTTAAAACTGAATTCACCGCGATATCCTCACACTGGGGCCACAAGTAATCACTTTATTGACTCTGTTAATGCGCTACGAAGAGACCACGTTGTGTGGTTATTGTTAGTTAGCGTTAGAACTATTATTATATGAATTCTCTTAGAAAATCCTTATTTCGTGTCATGACAATCGTAACTTGATCCCGAGCTCATACGCATGTTTAGGCTCTGGTTGAACTACGGCGAAGCACAACCAAAATTTCACTTTGACCTGGTTTAGTTACGCATGACGCCGACGAGCTCGCTGGTAAGTTATCAAAGAGTTAAAGACTAGCTTCTCGCCCCCACTTCGCTCCGATTCAAACAAAATAATAAATAGGGATTGTTTTGCTGTGCAGGATTATCATTTTCTCGACAGGATTGGATTTGCGGGTGGTAGGACCTTGTGCAGGGTCCGTCCGGATCGCTACCACCATCTTATCCATTAACCTACCGCCAAACAGCAGTGTCCGCATTGTTGTGTTCCGGTTTGGGGATAAGACAGCCGGTGAAATAACTAGCATAGAGGCATTCCGTCTTAGTCCTAAGGGTTGGCAACGCATTTGTAGTCTTGTGAATGCGAATGTCTATGGGTCACAGTTTCCACTTACCATCAGGTGGTCTGTGTGCTCTTTTGCCTTCTCGATGCCATAAAAAAAAGAAAAAAAAAAGGATTTTTCTTGGCGCAGGAATTTCCATCTAAAATAAATAGAAAAATATTTTTTTAGATAAAATCCGAGGTTCCTGAGATTAACTGTAAGATAAATACAAACTCACAAATTTCGCAATCATTATAATATTATAATAGTATGGAAACCCGGGGGGAACAAGTCGTTGCTCTTAGGCTTACGCTTGAGTGGATCTTGGATGGATATCGCGCTTGAGTGCTACATATGCTAGTGTACGGTTTACTGTGAACTATTTTACAATTATTCGTTTGTTGTCTTCGGATTTATGTATGTATGTATGTATTTGAACACTTTATTGTACAAAATAAAATAGAAACAATACAATGAAGATACAAGAAAAGAATGTACAAAGGTGAACTTATCCATTTAAGGGATCTCTTCCAGCTTACCCTTGAGAGATTGATAAAAGTGAAAGGTTGTGCATCGAGTAGGCAAGTTTACAAATTTCTTTAGGATAAGGGAATACAAATAAGTCCTAACTATAAAATAAAATTAACTACATTTCATCGGTGAAACTGCAATACCGCGTAACTAATCAATTCAATAAGTTGCAAAGTGTACCTTACTGACTTACTTGTTAGGGTGTATTTTGCAACTTATTCAATTTGTTAGTTACGCGGTATTGTAGTTTCACCGATGAAATGTAGTTAATTTTATTTTTTAGTTAGGACTTATTCTAGGTCCAGGCTCCAATAGGCACATCACGAGAGCCTTTTATTTTATAAGTATACGAGTAGATATAGATAGATAAAGAGGGTTCATATCGGGTTGCATAAAATTTAAAGTCATATTTTGGATAGGCATAACAATAGTCATGAGCAAAGAAAACGGGTTACTTCGTACAGCAATTCTATAGAGTGACCCCGTCATAATCATCACTACGCATAACTGACAAAAGTCATAAATTAATTTGCATAGTTTAGTTTAGTTTATTTTTCCATTAATGTAATATTACAATATAAATTGCATTGAATGTCAAACAATACGAAATTACATTGAGATTGTCAACATAAATACTAAAAATCAAAGAAAACAAAAATAACATTCTAACCCCCTTACTTATGAACGTGGAATAAGCTTGGAATAGTTTATGCCATGCTTTGTCCTTATCTGTAATTGTGACATTTGCATCTGACAGAAAGTAACAAAGCATGGCATAAACTATTCCAAGCTTATTTCACGATCATAAGTAAGGGGGTAATAATCAAAACAACAACAATTAAATATCTAGTAAATGGTCACTTATCCGATGTCAATCAATAGGTATACATAGATTAATAAATGTCAATACAATAATAATTTTACAATTGAAGTTCCAAATATTCATCCACGGAGTACAATGGATTATCCAATAAAAGGTTTCTCAGCTGATGTTTAAATGCTTCGTCGGATTGTACATTTTTAAGTTTTGCGGGTAGACTCTCATAGTACGTGGGACCTAGATGACACGCGGGTTCTTACCCGCAATGCATATATTTTTAACCATAATATTTGAGAGCATGAATAACAATTGTGATAAATTTATTGCACATAATGCTTATATGCATTATTATTTTTACCAGCGAATGAAACACCACTGTTCTAGAATGACATTGATGACTTATTTCAGAAATGTTACCCGCGTCCCCCCTTGTCTAGCTGCCTAGGCTAAAAGTTTAAACTACTTTCGTATATTTTTTTGTAATTATGGTTTACACCATGGTTAATAATATGACTTATGACAATTATAGTATTATGCAGATGATCGTTAATTATAAAAGACTTTTATATTATGACAATAGTTATGTGACAAGAGGTAGCCCCAGCAGGACGTGTCATTTAAGTACTAAAATATCCGAAGTATTTACTGTTTAATTATACGAGATCATTCAAAGGGCCAAAACATTTTTTGTTACCTTGGACCGCGCCCTTTACATCATTCAACCGCTGTAAATGAATGTATATTGAGGTCAAACTGAGGCGCATGCGTCAAAGCCACATTCCGCTTTATTTATAAATAAAACAAAACAAAACGCATTCACTAAAACAAAAACAAATTAAGTACAAATGCGAACGTTAATTATTATTAGCTAATCCGGTACATTGTTGCCGGGGGTAGAAATAACGAGATTTATGGACGAGTCATAAAGGAAACTCAGTTAAGAGTTCATAAATTGCACTTTCTGCCCATAGTGCCTTTCTCAACTACTACAAGGAAATAACTTTCTATTAATTAGTCACATAATTAGAATTAAATAGGTCAAGAATAATTTTATTTTGTATAAAAACGACCAAAATGTACTTATTTCCAACCAGTCAGTGTCGAGACAAGGACATTTAAGTCTAATGAATGACTAACCTATTTCTGTAAGTAGGCCACACGAGCCATTTTACAAGTTTGAGGTTACCAGCGCTCCCAACTCTCTAACGGCTGAACCCTATATTCAAACCGCGGTCAGATAGCCTTACTTCGGATTAAAATTTGACACATTTTGCATGGGCAAATGTCAAATTTCAACCCGAAGTAAGCCTTATCTATCCGCGGTTCGATTAATCTAAACTCAACCCACTATTCAACTCGACGGATGAATTATTTACCGGCGAGTTTAAGATGCCGCATCCACACAAAAGGGGCGGCTTTATGATTTTCCGCGCGAAAAAAGTCAGAAGTTATAAATACAACTAATTCTATTAAATCAAACACCATCGTTTAATATCCTAGGGTTAAATATCGACGCTTCTGCTTCTAATCGTGTTTCCAAGTTTAACAGTTTCAATGGAAAATTATCAAGTTAAAAAAAGACCACTAACAACTGATAGGTACGATATAATTTTACCCTTTAAAGTATTGATATATCCAAAGAACGGACATATGAGCGTTATGATTTTAGAGATGCCAATCACAGAACTTTACCGACTTTAAAATATATCGTCACTACTTTGAAAAAACCAACACACAATTTTTGGGCGTGTATTTTCAATTAGGTAGCTTAAACATTGCTCTGATTGACTGGTCGCTCTCTCGGTATACCGATCGGCAAGGCAAATTACAACCTCTGTTTTTAGAAGCGCAGTAGGAAACTTGACAATTAGTCTTATTAAGGCTTTAATTAAAGTACCTATCTATGTAATCAATTGTATTAAGTACAATCAGAAGTTGACAACGGGATTCTCGTCCTGCTGAGTTTAGACTCGTTAGATTGATTTCGATATAATGCCAGTGCAAAATACAAAAGAAATGACAGTTTTTGTTGTTATTTAATTGCTTTAATCTCTCGCTTGATTAAAATCTGGAGCATCGCGTTGTACGGTAGCGAGACTTGGCCACTAACACAGAGATAGAGAAAGGTTGGAAGCGTTTGAGATGTGGTGTTGGCGAAGGATGGAGAAACATCGCTGGATGGAAAAGAAAACCAACCAAGAGGTTTTGAAGATGGTGATCGAGAAAATGCATGTTTTTAAAATCTATAGAATATAGAAGAGGAAAGATGATGGGACACTTGATGTGGCATGATTGTTGCTTTTTGAACTTTTTGAAGGGTAAAGTTGAAGGAAAAAGAGGAAGAGAAAGACCTCGGCTTACTTACTTTAACCAAATATGACAGAAGACCAATGTGCCGAATCAGGAGGTGAAAATGCTAGCACTCAATAGAAAAAAGTGGCAATTAGTCCACCAAAAAGAGCTTGACTCTGAAATTTAATGATGAAATCTTCTCGATAATGTTGACTGAATTGAACACTCTTTCCTTATTTTACATATTTAAGTATTGTCGAAATATTTGAATTTTTCGATTCCGTTGTTTTTTTAAATTTGGAAATGCTGGGAGATTGGTGTAATCGTGTTTTTAATTACACGCAATTGAAAAACTCGTTGTAGGCGTTCCAAGAAGTTTTATGTAGGACTTGTTATTTCATAAATTCCCTAATTTAACATTTCCGGCGTAAAAATTGGTTTTCCTCGATTTACTTGCGTACCTAATCTATTTTCACGGCCGACTGGTTTCGCTATTACTTGGCAGGGACAAGGAATTTTCAACGTACAACTGTACAAAAGAGGCTTTCTTATGCCGTTCTATTTACCTCGAGTTCTGGGAGTATTTTAATGTTTAATAATAGGAGAACAAAATCGTTGTGCTTTGGACGGATGTAAAAACTCAATTTGAAAGTTACTCTGTCTGTCTGTTTTTTACGCTTTCACGGATAAACCGCTTGACCGATTTAGATGAAATTTGGTATGGAGACAGTTTGAGTCCCGGGGAAGGACATTAGGGTACGAATAGCGGTATTTGACATATAGACGACAGTGACCCTAATCCTAATTCCTAATTCATATAAAAGAAACTGCCTTGCTGATCGATCAAGCCACAGCCCAAACCGCTGGACCTAGGGACTTGAAATCAAGAGGGAATATTCCTTGGATAAGGGGTGCACTGAGGGGATTTTTGGAAATTCTTCCCCTAAGGGGTTAGAATATGGGGAGTAGCGGTCAACTAATTCTACGCGTACGAAGTCGCGGGGGTCCTCTAGTCGTATAATATCTAGATAACATCAACAATTTAACATACATACTCACGCCTTTATTCCCTGAGTGGGGTAGGCAGAGCTACAGAAATACCAGCAACTCTAAAAAGATTTGTTGGTAATACTGTAACCACATTTTGCACAATCAGGCTCAGATTTTTACTAATGTATTAGTGACAGGTTGCAACAATTTAATTAAGTACAAAAATAAGGTAGACGTCCGAGTGCTCGACATGTCAAGAGAAAAATATTTGCGACGTGATATTACGTTCATTTATACATCTACCCAAAACATTTTCACATGTTTTGGGAGATGTGACCTTTACTTTTGTTAAATGGAATTCGTTTTATATGGTGACCATATCGAATTTTTTCAATATGAACGAAAATGTTAGTCGATCGGTGCTTCAAATTAAAAAGAAGTTGAAATATCAAAAGTCAACACATTTCTATCGGTAAAATGAGTTGGTGATAAAAGTAATGTTGATCTTATTCTATTTACCGCAATTCAAAGTATGTTGACAACTACCAGTACAGCGACGAGCAATCGGCCATCTACCTTATCTACCCATAATTCTTATTATTAACTAACGACCAGCCCTCGCTTCGCTTCGGTGTATGTAAGTTTTCTGTTACACCCGTAAATAAACCAGAATTGATTATGCATAAAGAACTTCCGTGAAAATTATCTAACTGATGGTGAAAACCGCTCAAAAAATGCGTGGTTTAGGAGCGGATTAGACCTTAGTTATCTCCATACTAAATTTCATCTAAATCGGTTCAGTAGATCCAGACATAACCCCTACAAACTCACAAACTTTACCTCTTTCTAATATACTACTTACTTCGCTTCAGAATTTTAGTATAGATACCTAAGTATTATTAACAGCACTAATCATTTGAAGCTACTACGTTGGCTGACTCACCAACGGACGGACACACACCTTGATTAGAATTTATGCCTTTTGCTACTTAACTCGACAACATCTAGGTCGTGAATTTACAAGTAGGTTTAACCAGTGGTCTAATTACTGGTTAAATTTAATCTACTGTTTGTGATTTAAACCTATTAGTCCGTTTAGTTCTTTGTTAAATTCAATTAAAGGCTACCAGGGCTTCTGTTCCACTTTGTTTGATCCTTATCACATTGTTAACGTTTTCGGTCATTAAATTTAACTGCAAGAGCTGTTATTACGTTTTATGATAACAAATTGTAAGTAAGTCAATTGGATTAACCACATACGTTAAACATTAATCAAGACATCTAATCCATACTCCATACATACTTAATGTTATAAATCGTGTCTTATATTTCGCGATGTACGATTTTAAACTTAAAAATGAAGAGCAACAAGTTTAAAATTGTACATCACGAAACATGAGATACGAGTTTTTTTCAAAGTAGTGACGAAATGTAAAAGTTACTTTATCTGTTTACTAGCTGTTGCCTGCAACTCCGTCTGCGTAGAAAAATAAAACATAGTCTATGACACTCACAAATAACGTGGCTTTCTATTGGTAAAAGATTTTCAAAATCGGTTCATTAGTTCCAGAGATTACCCCTACAAACTCACAAACTCACAAATTTTACATATTTATAAAATAATATTAGTATACGACGATTACGCTTTCACGGCTAAACCGCTAAACCGATCTCGATGAAATTTGGTGTGACTGTGGAGCTTGAACCTTTAACCCCGAGTAGAAATAAACGACTTCTACGCAAGCGGAGTCGCGGACAACAGCTAGTAACATATCGTCACTACTTTGAAAAAACCTCGTGTCTCATATTTCGTGATGTACGACTTTAAAAACTTATTCGTCTTCAAGTTAAGGTTTAAACTTAATTGTATAACACGAAATACGAGGTACGAGGTTTTTTCAAAGTAGTGAAGATACTATGTCATTGTACTCATTGTAAAAGAGCTGTTTCACCAAAGGTTTTAAGACGAGCACCGAAGAAAACACAGTCTATTGTGCGCCACGAAATGAAAAAGTTTAGGAACCCATGTTCTAAGGTTTCATTAAGTGCAAATACGTGAAATACGCTAATTAAAATAGAGTGCGATCACGGGACGTCCAGGAAAAACAAATGAAAATGTCCAAAAAAGCTGGTACTTAATTATTTATTCTGTATTGAAAAAAAGCTCTAATGGCGGACCAATGGCATTATCGACCTGTTACCCAATAGTCAAACAGAAACTAACAAAAGTGGTGCACAGAATAAGAAAGACAGAAAGCAAAGAAAATAATATTTTTACAAAGAGTTAAACGTACTCAACTATTGAATCAAAAATCGTCGTTAAACATCGAAGGTTCATCAAAAAACATACGAAAAATAAAATCATCGAGTATTTAGTTTCCAATCGTTCTTTCACGTTTAACAGTCTCATATCATAAAAAAAAATCCTAGTTTAATGTATCCAACGAACAAACACTTAGGCGTTATGGTTATCGAGGTAAGCGTAAAGGACAGAGCTATATAACTGTCCTTTACGCTCATCGTAAAATGAACTGCATAGCTAGGTCATTGTAAGCCTGGGAGGCGCCTATTCCAAAGCGTAATACTTTACGCACTTTTAACTAAGCTACGTAGAATAAAAGTATACGTTTTGCAGTGTTAATATATTCTTTCATTTATTTTAACGTTTAAATATACATTAGTTCACATGTGAATGCCAACGCGGTCCGTTGGAGACTCTCGAGCGTCCCCCTGAAAACCACCGGCAGGCATTCCATATTTCGAAATCTTTTTTATTCAAAAGATTTCGAGACATTTCGACATAACAAAATAGAAAAAAGAAAACAATGAAAGGAGTATGTACTGCTACATCCTTCTTTCATTACATCCCTCGCCCCTCTGGAAGCAAGGTCCCTACCTATGCTATCCTATACGAAACCCTAATGACTACCTAAGGAGGGAACAATACATTAAGGAGGATCGTCCTGCTCTACAGGATAATTTCCTGTGACAATACCGCATCTGATGCCAAAACTTGTGTTAGTGACGTACCATACGTCATCGGCATCGTCTGCGCTACTTGACATAGCAAACTTCGACTCTTCAAAAACCCTGCCAAAAATAAAAGACGCGATCCATGGTTAACCTTACATATCTACTGTCAAACATGCTTGACAGCCCAAACACTGAAGGTGCCTGGTCAACAAGAAAGAATCAATTCCCTTTATACGTTGCCAGCATAAAATTACAAAAGCATTAAACATCGTACCAAGGAGGTTGGTATCGACATTAAAAAACAAATAGACCCGTGTCTATGATTTAACGCCTTAGGGTTTGGCGCACACAGTCGCCTTTACTTGCGGAACCATAGACATCCCCTCTCATCAGACAGAGAGTTACTGTCTGTGGTGCCACAGGCACTATTTCTAAGTGAGATGACATCAGATATGTCATGTCACTTTGGCATGACAACTAAACTAATATTCTGAAGGAATATTAGTTTTACCTACCTATTTAAGTCGTGATAAGAATTCATGCTCTGAAAGATCATCAATCGTTATCTCCTATCAATATCTACTAAAAAAAAAATTTATTACTAACTACAGCTGTGCTAAGATATTTAATTACATGTCATTAAATTAAAAAAAACCATATATCAGTAGTACAGTTTGCGAACGTAAGCGTCGCCAGATGGCAGCTTAACTCAGCATCAGTACATGAAATTAATAAACACCATTAAAGACATCTGAAAACAAACAATTATACGGGGCCAAGCATCCAAGCTATCGAAGAGCTGGCGCCTATTAAAAGACAAGACATAATAGTTTAAAACAAAATTTCAACGATACGGCTCTACAGAAGGGACGGTCATGGTGCAGTCCAGACATTGGACTTCCTGTGCCTTCCACATCAAAGGCAGGATTGCATGCCAGTGTTCCTTCTGCTAACAGCAGCCGTCAGACTTCTTACATCAGATTTTTTTCAACTCAGCAAATGCGCATGAAATAAAAACATAATTATACACATTAAATCAAATAAAGTACAGCTGCCCATAATAACATCATAAGAGCATGAATAAGCATCCAACCATATCGCCATCACATAACAAACGATATGAAATACGTGACTTGAGCACCATGGAAAACATCTGTCAGGCGTTATGTGAGATGAAACCCATACAGAGTTTCTTCCACACCTTACAGGCAAAGTGGAATTCTCATCATAAGACCAGACGTAATGTTCCCATGGAGACAAGCCTGCATCTCACTTTCCTCTCCCTTTTCATGGCTATTCATGCTCGCTCATTGTGTTAGCGAACTGCAAAGACAAAAAGAAAGTTAATATTATACATGACTATACACAATTATATACAACTTTATAACTAAGCTCTAGCATGAAATTTCTTTAACCTATTCCTATGAACAATAATACATTTTGTTACCGTACCGACTTTCCTGATCTTATAATTATTATTACAAAGCCTTGTAACAATTTCGAATGGTCCCTTGTATCTCCTAGCAAGTTTATTGCTTAATCCAGACTTGCGCTTCGGACAGTATAGCATTACGAAGTCCCCACTATCATATGAGATATCTTTGGCCTTGATATCGTAGTAAAACTTCTGCTTCAGTTGGGCATGCTGTATATTCCGGGCAACTTTTCTTCTTGTTATCGACAATCTTGTTATTTTATCCGCTAGCGTATCTGAAACCCGGAGATTATTGATGCGCAACTCGATATCAGATTTATATAATGGTTCCTTACCATACACAATCAAATGCGGCTCCACACCTGTGCTAGCCTGTTTCGCGCTATTGTAGGCATAACATACCATAGGCAAATACGTACACCAGTCTCGTTGCTCCTCCGAGACATACTTTGAGATCATGCCCAACAATGTCCTGTTAAATCGCTCCACTAAACCAACTGTTTGCGGATGATATGTTGTCGCATGTGTGAGCGTCACATTAAAAAGACTTGCGGTCTCTCTAATACAAAAATACAAAAATACAAAATAGTTTATTTGCTTATCAACACACAGATATACATAACAAGACATGTCTGGCGGACCCCAAACTAGGCTGAGCCTGTATCTTGGGGCCCTGGAGTGCAGTATGCGAAAAAACAAGTGATAATCATGCTAATTTAAATAAACACAAAAATAAATAAGTTGTTTTGAGCGACTCAACAGTGCGTCAGATGTGTGGAGTGAGTGCGTGTGTGTGTGTGTGTGTGTGTGTGTGTGTGTTTTAGTGATTGAGTACGTGTATGGCAACGTGTGGGAATTTAGCTGGAAGTGAGTAGGGCCTCTGTGTCGCAATATGATAGTGACAGTAGCCACTTCCTCACAATAATCTTAACTTTACCGGTTGTGTGACACTGAATGCTTTGCACCTTGCAGATATTATTATAGATACGCCGAAACATGAAGTCTGGAGAGCGCCTAGCAAAAGACGTCCTGTAACTAGGTTGGGGGACCCTAAACAAACGCTTGGCCAGGAGTTGTGGGTAGGTTGGTAAGTTTAAAACGACCACATGTACTCGAGCCACTGCCTTCATAATATATAACCGCCTTACGCTCAATAATTTTGATTCCTTATAAAGAGTGTCCGTGGGGAATCGAATGGGTTTTTGGTGCATTACCTTAATAACAGCGCGCTGTGCTCTTTCCAATGGAAGCAAAGTGGTTTTTGGGGCACTCCCCCATACCGTTATACCATATTGCAAGATTGATTGGCACAGTCCACAATACACAACCCGAAGCACTTCATCAGGGGCGCAGTGTCGAAGTTGCTTCATCACGTATATGCATTTCCTAACCCTGCTAGATAATGCTGAGATATGTTGTTTAAAAGAAAGCTTATCGTCAATTATTAGACCCAGGTATTTGGCCTTATCAGATCTGGCAATCGGGCTACATAAGCATGTGGTCGTGCTATTAGTACGTGTGCAACATTTACTAGTGTGAACTATTAGATTCCTGTTTGGAAGAGCGGATGTAGACGATGTCTTTGAAAATGGTATAAAGTTAGATTTCATTACATTAAGGGTGAGCAAATTGTTGTCCAGCCACCTACCAACAACAGACAGGCCACACTCTGCTATGTTAAAAACAGTATCCCATGTGCCACTGTGAAAAAGTACAACGGTGTCATCCGCGTAACAAATTACTTCAGCATCATCCAGCCTAAGTTTAAGGATGTCATCAATGTAAATGAGAAAGAGCGTGGGGCCGAGGATGCTTCCCTGCGGCACTCCAAAAGAGATTGGCAACTCGTCGCTGCTGAACTCACCAACTTTAACTATTTGTCGTCTGTTTGTTAAGTAACTGCGGAACCACTCGAGAGTTACCCCTCTTACGCCCATTGCACACAGTTTACTAAGCAAGATATCCGCCGACACAGTGTCAAACGCCTTACAGAGATCCAAAAATACCCCAACACATTTATCACCGATATCAAGATAGCTGGATATTTTATTCGAAAGGTGAATTGCTGCGTCTTCCGTAGACTTTCCCTTCCTGAAACCGAATTGGTTGTCTGAAAGAAGTTTGTTCTTTTCAAGGTAAGCTGTAAGGCGAGAATTGGCAAGCTTTTCCAGTATTTTGGAGAAGACAGTCAGAAGGGATATCGGACGATAATTGTTGGGGTCATTTTTTGATCCGTTTTTGTAAATCGGAGACACTTGGGCTAGTTTCCAACGATCTGGGAAACAACCCGAAGACAAACTCAGGTTACAGATGTGTGTTAATGGCTCAAGAATAATGTCCTTAATTTCTTTAATGAACAGTGGCTTGGCAGAGTCCGGACCTGGCGCACTATCAACTTTTAGTTTATTAATGATTTGATCCACTTCGTTGACATTGGTTGGAAGGAAGAAGAATGAGTTAGCGGGAGAATTGCAAAGTTTGACTTTTGAAGCTAAGGACGATTCAGTCTCTGAAAGTTTAGAAAGGATGTCAACAGCCAGCTTTTGACCCACCGTGGCGAAGTGTTGATTGCATATATTCAAAGAGTCCAGCGGAGAATTTGACAAAATTGTCAGTTCAGAAGAGGAATTTTTAGCGCTTTGGAAGTGACAGATATTTTTTATAGATTGCCATATTTTTTTTGGATTTCCACTAGCCTTAGTTAACTGTTCACTATGGTATTCGTTTTTTAAATTGTACAATAGATTGTCAAGAAAGTTTCTATACCGCTTATAGATAGCATTAAGGACGTGGTCGCCTGGGGCAGCTCTAGCTTTGCTATGCAGTCTATCCCTATGCCTCATACACCTAATTAGACCAGGTGTGATCCAGGGTTTCAGGTTAAATTTGGAACGGCTGACTTTTACCCGATTGGTGTTACTATTTATTGCAGTAGATATTATATAGTCAAACTGTGTAACTGCTTCATCAACGTCTACAGAGTTGGTAACCTTAGACCAGTCGGCTGTTTTAAGATCCAGTGCAACTGTGCGAAAATTAGTTGTGGTTTTCCAGCGCGGCCGCCTGCTTGCTTTGTGTTTGGAAGTAGAAATTTCGGCCATAGCAATTTCGTGGTCTGTAATAGGGCACAGGCAAACAACACCGGATGCCGGAGATTTAGACTTGATGAATATATGATCAAGACACGAAACATTTCTAGTTGGAATAGTAATAGCAGGAAGACATTCGTGCATCGCCAGCAGGTGCAAATAATTATTGGAATTATTACTTGAGGAATCCATTATATCAATATTTATATCTCCCGTTACTACCACGTTTTGGAATCCTTTGGATTCTCCAAGCAGTATATCAAGCGAATTAAGGAAATTGTCTAAGTTGTGGAATGACGGGGATCTGTAAATTCCGAAGATTTTGAACTCATTAGATATAGTGACAGAGAGACAATTTGCGTCATCAATACTAGGTTCAGTAACAGAAGCCTTGATAGTGTCCTTAATGTATACGGTTATACCTCCGCTTCTATTAATATGTTTAGAAGTGTGAAAAACATTATATCCTGGAAGACGGTAGATCATTGAGGACTCATTTATCCAGCATTCGGTGAGTATGATGGCGTCAAATTCTGTGTCCATTCGTTTTAGGGCAACTTCGAAAGCACTAAAATTTCGTTGCAGGCTTCTGATATTGAGTGTCATAAACTTGAAAGAGTGTATGTTTCCAAAAAAGGGCTTACATTGCTCCAGGGTTTCAAGCTTCCGGCAATTTATGGCAACAGTATGGTCAATATCAAATCCTATGTCACGCAACGCCATTGATAATTAGGAAGTAATGATAATACAGAACCTTTAGAGTAAGCCAAAAATGCCAGTGTTTTGGTAAAGAAATCTAGCAATGAAGCCGGTACAGATGCTATCGCGACGTGTGTCATTGGTGTGTATGAACAGGGTGAGGATGTGTGAGAATTAAAAATATGTAGGGTAACATGTGTGTGTGTGTGAATTGTGTTAAAGTATACTAAATCTATGGTACAAAGAGCAAAGATATGATTTTCAAATATAGCAATTATCAGTAAGCAATAAAAACACAAGAGGCAGTAGTAAACGCTCTCACGCGTCACCAAGAAACGTATCGCAGGCCGAAGAATCCGCCGGAAGGCGATCGCCAGGTCCGACGCTGGGGGCGGCTGACTTAGGGGCGACAGGGGACGCGGGAAAATGGCTCTGGTCTGATTCCCTCGTTCTATCAAGGTCTGCAGCACCCCGTATCGCGATGACGGGGCTGCCTTCTCTCTTACGTATGAAGATCCGTCCATTTGAAGTCCAGCAGTACTTGTAGCCCTGCGACGATTTAAGGAGCCTAGCATTGCGAAATAAATTCCTATTCTCTTTCGTTAGTCTCTCATTAAAAAAGAGCTTGTTGCACCGTCCTGATACTTCAATGTCGGCAGTGGTCAAGTTGCGTCTGGCTTTTGCCGCCCTCAAGAACTCTTGGCGCTTCATGTACCGTACGAAACGCAGAACTACCGGCCGAGGAAGTGCAGATTCCGAGCTCTGGGTGCCGGAGCCACGACGGGGGCCAACTCGCGAGACGTCGTCAATGTCTGAGTCTGCTAGCTCCATCCCAATCTTCGTTGCGGCTACTTTTATAATATGAAATAGGTTTTCATTTGTATTTTCGTTGATGCCTTGTATTTCAATTTCTTTTCGTACTGTGTTTTGTGCCTGCAAACCAAGTTTCTCCTCCAGTTGGCAGACTTTTTGGTGGAGAAGCTCATTTTCCAGCTGTTTTTCTTCGAGGGTACGTATTTTGGTCTCCGAACAGGTTAGTTTTGAATCATACTCGTTCAGGCGCGCAACACAATTAGCTACACTAGCTGATAG
The DNA here is from genome assembly GCA_949316455.1 of Acleris holmiana. NCBI lineage: Eukaryota > Metazoa > Arthropoda > Insecta > Lepidoptera > Tortricidae > Acleris > Acleris holmiana. The sequence goes on along the minus strand of OX438773.1, from coordinate 3,085,618 downwards.
ACTTTTGAGATGACTCTTTACCTCGATCATGTCGTCGCGCAGCAGCCTTATCTCATTTGTGAGCTCCACTAGTGCATCGTTGCCCGGGGCCGGTGACTCAGCCTGTGACCGCTTTTCTGACTCACGGTTTTGAGGGCGCAGGGTGATATTATCCTTCGATGCGTGGAAGTCTGCGGCGCCGGCCAGGGGAGCCTGCAGCCGCACCGGCGTAAGTGTATTATCTGCTTTCGGTACTTTGCATTGACAAGAAGGGCATGTCCAACTTGAAATTTCACTCCTCGATAGGCTTCGGTACTCTTTATTAACGCATACTGGATGGTAACTGCTCTTGCAAGTAGAGCACGACATGTATTGTGTGGTTTTAATAGCCTCAGGACAAGCTGCGCAATTTCTAACCATTTTTATATTATTTTGTTGCAAAAACAGGTTAAAATAGTAATATGTGGGTATAGTTACGCGTGAGAAAACCAGTCGTGCGAGACACCGGCCGGCCGTGCTTATTCCATAAGCGAGGGGTCAAGCAGCTGGTCAATTTGCTTTATACGGCCAACGAAACAAGACACTGGGCGTGTGGAGGAACGCCGTAAGGCAGGGGTCTTGGCACACTGGATTTGCACTGCACACTGCGTGGACGCGTCTTATCACGATGGAGTTGAACTCTGCACCCTAATGGTATTAGAAGTAAATACTGAGCCTTTGTCGGTTATCAGCTGTCGAACTCCTCCAAATCGGCACAATATTTCGGTAACCAAAAATTCATTGATGGTTTCCGCGGTGGCTCTGGGCACGGCTTTGCACACTGCATACTTCGAGAGGTATTCCACTGCGACTAAAATATACCTATTCTGTTTATTCGAAATCTGTAACGGCCCTACCACATCGACGCAAAACTTGTCGAATAAATCTGCAACATTTATCGGTATTAATGGTGCGATCACTTTGTTGACATTCCTCAGTTGACACTGTTGACACGACTTGACATATTCGTTTACTTTTTTCTCTGCCTTGGACATGTAATATCTTTCATTAAACTTTTCATATGTCTTAAACAAACCAAAATGTCCTCCAGACACTGGCTCATCATGCAATTCTAGCATACATTCTGCAAACTTCTCTTGCGGCAATACTAAGAGCTTTCTCGTTTCTTGTCCAACATCCCTTTTCCTATACAATAAATTATCCTGCAAAAAATAATTTTGATAAACATCCGTATTGCTCTGTCGCATTTGATCCAAAATATGGCGGCAAAATGAATCAGTTCGTTGTGCCGTCCTCATACTATCGCTATTCAGCGCATATAAGACGAATCCGTCTTCTTGTTCGGGAATTCTCTCCATACACTCTGCACTCGGGTTCTCGATCAACGGATTTCTGCTCAAGAAGTCGGCTACGACATTATCCTTGCCACAGCAGTATACAATATCGAAGTCCCAGGACTGTATTGATAAAGCCCATCTGGCGAGTCTGCCGTTCATGTCACGCTTGCTTTTTAACCATATTAACGCTCTATGGTCAGTGACAACCTGAAATTTCATTCCCCACAAATAGTGCTTAAAATAATTTATCGCCCATTTTAATCCTAGGCATTCTTTCTCTGTCACTGAATATCTTTGTTCAGTGGCACTTAATTTTCTTGAGGCGTATGCAACTGGCTTCATTTCACCTTCCTTGCCCTGACAAAGGCAACTTCCCAACGCCTTCTCGGAACTATCGACAAACACTCTCGTTATCGCATCCTTATCATTAGAGAAATATGCCAATACCGGTGCGGAACACATTTTCTCCTTCAATTTGTCAAACGCTCTCTGTTCCTCTTCTGCCCAAACAAACCTTTTATTTTTCTTTGTAAGGCTCGTTATCGGTAATGCGATCTCTGCAAAATTATCGATAAATTTTCTGTAATAAGAGTACAAACCCAGCACTGATCTAACCTCCTTTACGTTCCTTGGGGTTTGTATCTGCCTCATTGCCTTTATCTTGTTCACATCGGGCCCAATTCCATTTGCTGACACCTCATGTCCCAAAACTGTCACTTTCTGGTACCCAAATTTGCATTTACTCGGTTTTAGGGTTAAGTTGGCCGATTTTAACCGCGATAAAACCTCTTCCAATGCCGACACAAATTCTTCAAACGTTTTTCCATAAACCAAAATATTATCGACGTATACAACAACCTTTTTGTATTTCAACCCTGCAAGCACCTTGTCCATCACTCGCTGGACATGGCTTGACTCGTTTTCAAACCAAACGGCAATACATTAAATTCATATAGCCCCGTATGCGTCACGAAGGCCGTCTTTTCTTTGCCTTCGCCCAGAGCTAACTGCCAATACCCTGAATTCATATCAAGGTCAGCAAAATATCTGGCTCCCTGTAAACAACCAAGCAAATCATCCGTCCTTGGAATCGGGTACGAATCCATCCTTATTTTTTTGTTTAGCGCTCTAAAATCGATACAAAATCTTGGTGGGCCCTCCGGCTTGTCCACCAACACAACGGGTGAAGCATAAGGACTTCTTGACTCCTGTATTATGCCATTTTCCAACATCTCCTGTACTTGCGCATCAATTATTTGCCTCTGTTTATTCGACACCCGATACGGTGCTTTATGAACTGGTTCATCATCCGTGGTATTCACTGAAATAAAAGTATCCTTATAACATCCCAATTCTCGGGTTGCAAAAGAAAAAGTGTCGCGGAACCCTTTCAATAAACCACCCAATTCTGTCTTTTGCTTGGCCGTCAATCCATCATTCACGTCAAAGACAACCGGTTTCTCGTCGTTAAGGTTTAACAAATAGTTTTCATTGCGCTGCACCCAATCTGTAAAATAAATATAATCAGTTTTCTTCAAAGAAGATTCATTATATACAAACTCATTAGGATCATGAGCACATATAGAAAAAGTTATTTTTTTCTCATTATGACGTGAGATAAAAGGCACCGAACTAATTTGTTTCAGTGTCAGCTGACTCTTTGCGAAATCAATTATTGCTTCGTTTTCTCGTAAAAAATCTTGTCCCAGTATGATTATCTCAGCCGTATCGTGTATAATTAATACGCGTTGCCGATAATATACTGACGCAATTTGCATCCCTATTTCGGCCGAGGCATGCACATTGATTGCATAACCGCCTACCGCTCGCAAGGCCATAGGTTCGTGCGTTTGAGAATCCAAGGATAATTTATCCCATCGGGATCTGGAGATACAAGAGACACTCGCACCTGAATCAACGAGTGCTTCACAAATAATACCATTTATTACTACTGGAATAATCGGTACAGAAACATCCCTAGACTTATCTACAAGGATCGGGTTTGAATCCATGCCGCCTGTCGCATCCCGATCTACTAACGACGCGGCGTGAAGTTTGGGTGCTGCCTTGATGAAGAAGGAGTAACCTCTCGATAATCGGATCGATAACTTTCATTGGCCGTCGCTGCGCCTTGCTGCCTTCGCGAACTTTCTTGTGGTGTCCAAGGGCGTGGGCGTGGACACGGACGAGGACGAAGATCGTGTGACTCGCGTGGTGCTTCTGGTTCAAAGTGCACTCTGCGTGGCGCTATTGTAGCTGGCGTCCCGAACGGTGTCGACTCATCGAATCGTGGTGTGTGCATCGGCTGATCACCGCGGTTCCTGATTTCTTCGAAGTTTACATCTGGATTAAAAACTGGCAATTCTACATTTCTTGCATATGTGTTGTCGCAATTAAATATGTCCTCCATTTGCATTATTGTTTTTCTAAGTTCCTCTTTAGATGCAAATAACCTCGATGCCAACAGCCACTGGTGATGCTGGTTCATAGATGTAATAAAATGCCTTATGAATCTTTCATCATCGATTTTAGCTTTAACAGCTAAGTTTTCTAAGGCGTAGAAATATTCAATCAGCGTTTCCTTGTTTTGCTGCCTTCTGTAGTAAAATTTTTGAGCGAAATCACCTCGGCAAGGAAATTGCAGTTTCAATTTTTCCACTAACACTGCGTAGGTCGTGAATTCCTCAAAATTTGTCTTAAACCAGTGAAGGGCTGGTCCATCTAGATATGCGGCGATGGCATATTTTTTCTGCTCATCAGACCATCCTTTGATGATTCCAATGGCCTGGTAATGCATTAAAAAATCCTCCGTATCAGATAGCCCATTATATTTTCCAGTCGCCATTTTGCTATGCTATATGGGAAGGACACGCACAAAAATAAAATACCAATATGGGAACAGTTTAAAGCGAGAATAAGTTAATAAAGATATCACTCAGGTTCAGGTCAGGAGCACTCCACTTCTTGCTTGCGAGAAGATTCTTCGGTTCTCTTATTCTCGATACCCCGCACCTCCACCATGTAAGCCTGGGAGGCGCCTATTCCAAAGCGTAATACTTTACGCACTTTTAACTAAGCTACGTAGAATAAAAGTATACGTTTTGCAGTGTTAATATATTCTTTCATTTATTTTAACGTTTAAATATACATTAGTTCACATGTGAATGCCAACGCGGTCCGTTGGAGACTCTCGAGCGTCCCCCTGAAAACCACCGGCGGGCATTCCATATTTCGAAATCTTTTTTATTCAAAAGATTTCGAGACATTTCGACATAACAAAATAGAAAAAAGAAAACAATGAAAGGAGTATGTACTGCTACATCCTTCTTTCATTACAGTCATAATAACCCCCCAGATCGCGGAATCGGTAGTATTCCGTACTTTATCATATGTGACCTCTTATTCATCATTATCATCCGTCATATATCCACTGCAGCACTGATAGCCCCGTGTGATAGTACCGTGCCGCCCGCATCTAGCCGATTCTGGCAACCCCCACCAGCGTGGTCTGTATGTATACCTTATGGCTACCTTGTGTCACAATCACAAGGCTTGTGAGGCCTATCCACATTGCGTCTCCTGGATCGCGGTGGCCAACCCAACCCTTTCGTCCCATCAGCCATCGCCCATTGCCACTAGTCATTATTTAGATGTTACAGCGACTCATCTTGGTTTTGCTTTCATTGTTATCTGCCTAATTAGCGACATCCTAATCATGGAATGATATCGTCTACATATAGCTTGTAAGATTGCGGGCGTTATCTAAATTAATTTGGTCAACGTAAAAGTTTAGTTTTGATATGGGGAACCTATGTTATCTTATCATGTAATGCATGCTCAAATACCTAAAGCATCCTTTCTAGGGATCCGTGCCCGAAGGGAGTCCAACCGATCCCCATAACGAGTAATATGCTTACGCTGTCCGTCCGTGCTAACTTTAAAGAGTCGTATATTTTTAACCGTAATACTTGGCGGCTTGGGTTTTTTTTTGATGACAACAATGTAACATAAGATCTTACATTCAAAAATAAATATCTAAACACAGAAAACATCCAAGACCCTGAAGGAACAAATATTTATAGGTAGCTAACCTCAACTTCGCATTGAATCACGAATCACGGAGTACAGGGCCTCTATTCAGGTACGTTAAAACGATATCGTGTTTGACATGTTTAAGAATCGTTTATGTCACAGTCGCCATTATAGCAAATGACATAAGAGTTATGAAAACGTTGACAATACGGAAACACGTCAAATACGATATCGTTATTACCTCCGTGTTCTGTTTTTTTTTGTGTTTAATAATGAGTATTTGTATTGAAATATAGAGAGATATGGGGAGTGATTTTACTAGAAATCCTTCCGGGAGGATTACTTTAAGACTAAGATTGAGCTGAGATTGCGTGCGGAGCTCACCGACAATTAAACAAACCACTTTGCCGCCTGTAAAATGTACTAACTAACAACAGATTAGGATTTAACAGTCTGTTAAATTGGTTAGTTAAGTACCAATTTCACCATACGATGTTAACCAATTAACAGACGATTGGAGCGTTAACAGTTGTCAAAATATATGAACTAACAGTCGATTAACATTGATTAAATTTAACATCGTGCGGTGAAATTGGTTCTAAATCCGACGTGTATTGATTCGGTAATAACGTAGAATGTAGACTCGATAGCTCTCAAATCTATAGATACAGAACTTAACAACGTTACAAGTAAACGCACTTTTGATGACTACATTAATTGTTTCTTAATTCAAGTTGGGCAAGTAAATAAAAAAAGAGAATTGATCATTTTCTCAGCCTCGTTCCGGAAAATATCCTTATAGTAAGTAAGTATTTAATTTATTCAGCGCAAACAAAATATGACAATATACAATGTGATAAAAGAAAATGAACATGCAAGTTACGCTAAAAAGGACACCCCTTAGCAATGTGCTGCAGCAAGCTTATTGTACCTAAATGTCCGGATTTTAGGATCACTTTGTCCGGCAGCTGTTTTTTTTATAGACACCGCCACATCTGATGCGCTTCGAATAAAGCGTCGCATTTCTCGAGTCGTTCCAAGGTACACTTCTAGCCATTTTAAAAGACGTTTATCTCCTGTAGCACTTCCAAAGTAAATGCATTCTTATTTTATATATTACAGAGTCGCGATTGTTTCAAACCTATTGTTGTATTTTATTGAGAACCGAGTGAATGCACGGAAGATTACCGATGTGCATTCCAGGAAGTGCCACTGATAAATTTAATTGTCGTTAGTAGTAGGTCGTCTATAGTCTTGAATTTTATTCCAAGTAACGTGTTATACAGGGTGATTTCTTATAAGATACAGGTCTTTAAAGGGGCGTAGTAAACATTTGCAGCACATAGCTCTTTAAATGCATCGTCTCGTACCATAAAAATCACTATATTTGCCCTCTTTTTTTAAATTGTAGCGATTACAATCTCTTTGCTAGTGCCAATTATTTTGATAAAAGTCAACCCTCAAGTGGGGTTTGCCTTCGAGCTACTACCAACTTCTCTATGTTCAAGGCTACAATAGGGAGCCTGCCGTTTGGCTAAAACACTTTTGGTCAAATGTATTATTTCCCAATTTTTTCATTTGCCAAACCATTGCTGTATAAATTTTTCCGAATTTATTTTCCTTTAGATTAGGTTAGTTTTTATAAAATCCTGAAATATTATATATACGGTAACAGAAAACAAAGCATATTAAAATTTGGGAAATGAAACATTTGAACAAAAACTTTGTGACGAAACGAAGGTAACCCGCTACAATATCACAGCATCTTAGTTTGATGCAATAGATGGCGCTACTAGATTAGCTTGTGCTATTGGTTTGCTCACCCGGTTCCTGAAATCCATAAGAGTGGTGGGTGGTGAAATGGTAGCGGTCGTGGTTAGGGTTTCAGAAAATTCTCTGTATTTTGACCATAAGCGTGATGAATCACGTGGAGCGGACTAAAAATATTGTGATAAATTATGATTGACGACTGTGATTACATATAGCATAGTAAAATAAGTTATAGTAAGTTAAAGTCTTATGTGCTTCCAATAGGGTATAGAATGCTTTGACTACTACATTGCAGTTCGCCTTCTTTAGTATTACGGCAGAGCTGTCAAGCGTTATTCAGTTCGAGCGTAGTCCTACTAGTGAAAAACTCAAGTAAAGGACAGGTTGTATGTAGTTATACATCTGCATAGACCGATTGACATTCTATATTTGAAATTTGACGTAAGTTCCATACTGCATTTTTTACACATACATACATACATAAATACATAAATCACGCCTGTTTCCCAGAGGGGTATGCAGAGACCACTTCTTTCCACCTGCTACGATCCTGACAAAGATCTTTCGCTTCTTCCACATTCATACATTGAGCCATGCATGCACGTCGGTTTCGGGTACCTACTTAAGATTCGGCCCTTTTCCAGTATTTCCCCGATTTAATTAAAAAAAGTACGCCTAGGGCGCCCCCTTCCGACCCTTCCACTCACTTTAGCACTGTATATTTCTTTCGTCAATCGTTTTTCATCCATCCTTTCCAAATGACCGAACCATCGAAGCATGCCCTTTTCAATTGTAGTCACTACATCTTCTTTCAGACCACACTTCTCCCTAATGTCTGATGTCTGATTTTTTACACAACTACATAAAACAGGTCCTTACTTAAGTTTTTCACCTACAACTTCTCTGTGTCCGAGGATGACATGCCGCAGCATCACAGTTGGCTTAACCACGCGATAGATGGCGTTACCTGTACATTAGCTCTCTATATCTATGAGCTCACCCAGTTTCTATAGGAGTTGCATAGGAGTGGTTACATTTATGAACGATTCAGTTTTATCAACTATTTTTCTGACCGCATGACCGCACGCATGATAGATCATGCGGAGTGGACTAAAATAATGTGTTACATTATGATTATGACTGGCTGTGATTATAATTATATGATTGTAGCTGTTAAATGTACATAATTATAGTTTAGTACGATAATTAAATCTACGCTTACCTCCCAAGTGGTCTGCGTGTTTGTTTCCCTTTAATTATCCTTAATAACGATTAAATTGATATAAAAACCCCGGTATAATGGAAACCAAACTTTTCAGATCTGGGCTGCCATTCTATACGGTAATAACGACATCGTCTTACACGTGTTTCCGTAATGTCAACGTTTTGATAACTCTTATGTAATTGATAATAATGGCGGCCGAGTTAAGAACGATGCTAAAACACGTCAAACACGATATAGTTTTAACGCAGTAGAATAGAGGCCCAGTTTTCTAACGGCTGAACCGATTTTCATGAAACCTACTTAAGAACCATCCTGAAAACACATTCTTAAAAAAAAACGGAGTCCAAATCGGTATATCGATTTCGGAGATACGATGTCACGGACAGACGCACAGATACACAGACTCTCTCACACACACACACACACGTTAAATTTATAACACCACGCTATGTTTATCTTAACTTATCTTACAGATAGGCCCTTTCGGATACACTTCGAAACCTTTAAGATCTTTTGTGCAATTACCGTCTTACACGCTCAGCTGTTTGTATGTGCAGGTTTCCTCACGATGTTTTTCCTTCACCGTTAGAGCATCGGGTAATGTACTTAAGTTAGAAAAACTCCTTGGTACATGGTGTCCGCGGAGGCTCGAACGCAGTACCCTACGATCACGAGTCGAACCCCTAAGCCCCCTGTCGGGTATCAAAAAAGTCATTAAGCTATCTCTATAGGTACTAAATTATGCTAGCCGACCAGACGCCTTAACCAGAGGTCAATGGCCCCGAAATATATCTTGCCGATTCTTTGGCCTATCTTATCGTTATCTTTTACCTTAATGTCCGTGTTCGGCGAGTCTGTGTCGATAAGTGTTTGACACGTGGATTAGTGTATGGAAATAGAGATGATTTATTGGGAAAATTCCGACAGACTAGATCCGCGGAGAAGTCATTAATCGCTACATGCGGTAAAAAGCACCTTATGTATTTTGGGGTTGAATCTCCATACCAAATTTTATCGATATCGGTTCAGCGGTTTAGCCGTGAGAGAATAACAAACAGACGAAGTAACTTTTACATTTATACCATAAATAAATGTCAAATGTCTGAAGACAATCTTACACAAATTGACCTAGTCCCAAACTAAGCTATAGGCTTGTACTATGGGTACTAGACAACTATAAACATACTTATAAAGATAGAAAACATCCAAGACTCGGGAACAAATATTTGCGCTCATCACACAAATATCTGCCCTTACCGCGATTTGAACCCAGGACCGCTGGCTTCGGAGGCAGGGTCACTCCCAACTAGGCCACCGTGTCGTCAACTAAGCTATGGATTTGTATCTATGTGAATTCGTTAACTTGTTTGTTCGACAGCAAATAACATTAAATGCCCCCCTGTTGGGTTCGGATCACTAATATATCGAGACTAGTCGAGACACAATATTGGTTATAATATAATTGACTGGCTGTGCCCGCGACTCCGTCCGCGTACAAATCGTTTATGTTTTCCCACGGAAACTACCTAAGTAATTGATAAAAACCGGCCAAGCGCGAGTCGGACTCGCGCACGAAGGATTCCGTATCATTATCTTAAACAACATTAGACATTAGACATTAGATTATAATATAAGCCTATTGTCAATCGTTTTACACAAGCAGTCTGTGGGTGGCATATACTCAGCGTGCCTATAACACACTGAGGGTTCAGTACAACAACATCTTCAGGATGCTGATGAAACTGCCAAGGCACTGTAGTGCGTCCGGTATGTTCGCTGAAAGATATACCGACGATTTCTACGCAGTTAGGAGGAAGCGAGTCGCCTCTTTATTAAAGCGTGTGCGAGGCAGTGGCAACGGTCTCCTGAAGGTGTTGGCTGAACGAATAGACTGCCCTTTCCTGAAGTTTTGCGTTGGCGTTGCCATAGGAAGGACCAAGTGAGCGGTTTGATGTGTGTGTGTGATGTCGTTTTATTTTCATGTTCATTTCATTTCTTTTTATATTCTTTTAGTAGTGTTACTAACAAATAGGCATTAAGTACTTTAAGTAGTGTGTTACTAACATATAAATATGGATCAGTAATGAGGTCTGAAATAAATGTTTTTTTTTTTTTTTTTTTTTTTTTTTTATAAGGTTTTTTTCGAGTTTCACCTATCCCGGAGTCTGTCTGTAACCACTGTATCTTTTTTTTTTCTTTTTATGTTAAAGGAGAAGGCACACGAGCACTCAGGCCACCTGATGGATAGTGGAATCTGAGACTCACAGACGTTTGAATTCTCAAGACTTTAATCCTAAGAGCACAAATGCGTTGCCAACCCTGAGGACTAAGATGAAATGCCTCTATGCTTGTAATTTCACCGGTTGTCTTATCCCCACTCCGGAACACGACACGTCTGTCTGATCTCGAACAAATCACGTTTGGCAACCCCCATTAAATATTTATTTTATTTTAATTTAATTATTTATTCTTAGATTGAATATACAACTAAATATTCTGTGAATATTTCTAACGTCTACCTGTTGTCGTTATTAATATCGAACAAAAAACCACAAAAAAACCACGTTTGCTGTATGGGAGCCCCCCTTATATATTTATTTTATCCTGTTTTTAGTATTTGTTATAGCGGCAACAGAAATTCATCATCAATTTCAACTGTCCAGCTATCACGGTTCATGAGATACAGCCTGGTGCAATACAGATAAACATTACAGCGGAGTCTTAGTAATCTTCTTCTTCTTCTGAGTCGTTCACTCTTGACAGAGTGGTCGTGGTCATGAGGGGTCGCTCCCCATTGCGGTTGCCGCCTTCGCGATCCTTCTCCACCGGTCTCTGTTGGCTGCCTGGCGAGCGCACTCTGCCACAGGGGTCTTGGTAACAGATTTGATGGTATCTGTCCACCGGGTTGGTGATCGACCACGTGGTCTCTTGCCCTCAACTCTGCCCTGAATCACCAGTCGCTCCATTGCGTTATTTTTGCGGCTAACGTGCCCAAAGAACCTGAGAATTCGTAATTGCACAAGCGACGAGTCGTCTTAGTAATAGGGTCCCGTTTTTACCCTATGGGCACGGAACCCCAAGTTAGGTCCTTACCCGGGTTTTAAAATCGAAAGAGTAACAAACAAACAAATAGTCTCTCTATTCTATTGGGTCAAACCATATTGCCTTTGACATGTTATCGTATGGCCAACGTTACGATGGCTCTTACTTACTTGACAATAATGGCCGCCGAGTTCAAAACAAAACAATAACATTCAAATTGGTTTACAGATTAAAATAGAGCTCCAAATTAATAGTTTTGTAATTTTTTGAGGACTAAATCCAAGTGCAATGTAAACATAATTATATTATCACTAGTGACCCGCCGGCGGCTTCGCCCGCTGCAATTTTTTTTATGTTACTTTGGGGTATGTAAAATAGATGTTGGCCGATTCTCAGACCTACTGAATATGCATATAAAATTTCATGAAAATCGGTTTAGCCGTTTCGGAGGAGTATGGTAACTAACACTGACAAGAGAATTTTATATATTAGATAAGGTACTGTCACCTTTAGGCGATGTTTGTTTATTATTTACTTGTTTGATTTTTAATGGTTTGTATTCTTTGTTTCAGGTAATAAAAACCTCGCCTAACGCCTAACATTTAATTTTGTCCAGATATGCAATCTAATCAAGGTAAAGTATTTAGTACAACTTTTACTATCCCGTGTGGTTGCCAGGTTAGAATAGTGCCACTAAGAGGCGACTAAGGGAATAAAGGCTTGTAGTACTGTTAGGCGATGGGCTTGCAACATGTCACTAATACACAAGTAAACATATTATTATTAGCCTGATTTTGCAAAATGTGGTTACAGAATTACCAACAAGTATTTTTAGAGTTGTGGGTATTTCTGTAGCTCTGCCTACCCCACTCTGGGAATGAAGGCGTGATTTTATGTATGTATTATGTATTTAACTATACCAATAGCGCGAGGTCTCTTTAGTTTTAATGTCCTACCCAATTGCAAAAAAATACGAATATCAAAAATTTATCTATGCAGGACGCCGGTAATTCCACTAAATCGTTCAGCCACAAAATACCAGATTTGTTCCAACTTTAAGTAGGTACTGTTATAATCACTTATGCAACTGTTACATAATTGCGGCCGTATCACAAGATATATTATCAAGAGGAACTAGGACTTTTATTATTATGTGAAAAAACTCATTTGTCAGTGAATTTACCGGCGAGCCTACCAACTTGACATTCGTCAATCGGATGGACTACATGTTCGTGCGTGCCTTCGATATTTCTCATTTATTGCTCACTCTGGCGCAGCCAAGGTCGTGAGATTGTAATGCTTCATAGTTCCTACGAGCGCCTTAATTAATTTATGATTGCCTGACCCCTAATTGGGTGAGGACAGAAAACTTAGACGTTAAGCGTAGTTAACCATACAAACAACAAAGGCGAAAAAAGTTCAGTTGTGCGACGAAAAGTATCCTTACAATTCTATAGCTAACTTTCGTGGTATAGCGAGAGATAGCATGCCAAACTTTTTGGACCTTACCCAATTGTCGCACAAAGATGAAATTTTATTGTAAACTAGCTTTTCCCGCGACTTGGTCAGCGCACAGTCAGCAGCAGAGGTAGGTGTCACAGTCGAAGAAGTCAAAATTGTCTACACATGCTTATTCTCTTAAGAATATAATCGTCTATAGATAATTTTGAGCTTTTGACCGTCCATCTACTTTAGCTGCTGACTGTACAAGTCAAAAACGTTATTCCATTGGAAATTGTTTTTCAAACCGATAAGCCAGAACGTAAAGCACCTAACCTAGGCGATTTTTATGGCGGTTGAGAGAGTGTGAGTATAAACATACATACATAACATCACGGCTTCATCCCCAGAGTGGGGTAAGCAGAGCTACAGAAATACCAACAACTCTAAAAAGACTTGTTGATAATTCTGTAACCACATGTTGCACAAGTAGGCTAAGATGTTTACCAGTGCATTAGTGACAGGTTGCAAGCCCATAGCCTATCAGTACTACAAGCTTTTATTCCCTTAGTCGCCTCTTACGCCATCCACAGGAAGGCTTGGATTCGCACTATTCTAACCCGGCATCCATACAGGCTAAAAAAGTGAAAGCTGCTTATTTTACATCCCCGAAGGCTACGAGACTCCATAGAATAAATTGTCATATACCTTTTGTTGACATGACACCAACGCCCTGTCACTCGATATCTTAAGATAATTGGGTTCTGCTTACAGCAAAACTGTCTACGTGTTTATTTATCTGTGAGATGTGACGACGGAGCGGCGCCTGCGCGTCCGCTGTCAATTGAAACTAGATCGCAAAAAAAAACATGAGACCACTTGTCACACAAATTGACCTACGTCCAAACTAAGCTTTAGGCTTTTATTATGGGTGCTAGACAACGATAAACTTACTAATATGGAGAAATACATAGAAACACCCAAGACTCAGGAACAAATACTCGTGCTCATCACACAAATATTTGCCCTTACCGGGATTTGAATCCAGGACCGGTAGCTTCGTAGGCAGGGTCACTACCATCTACGCCAACGTGTCGTCATGTGGCACAATAGCGCCCTAAATTCGTACCGCATTCTGTTTTGTTTCGACCTTGTCGGTGGAGTAACTGTCAATCTTAATTCTCTGCCCCCAATATAAAATAGAGGGGTTATCTGTTTGAAGACTGTCTTTATGTCCCATCGTTACCTTGTCTGTCATTGTCTATGGTGCCATTCCAAAGCTTAAAAAAACACCTTCGTCATAGCTTAGGTTAAAATAGGGTGTATGTAGACGACACTACAAATGAAAACACAATTTGATAGTGTCGTCTTCATTATGTCAAAAACCTCAGAACCCGATTTTTCGGCGGAACCCGAATTGTCCCAAAGTTGTCGACTTGACAGATCGATTTTCTAACCCAGATTCCGCAATTTTGATCAAAATCATGTGTCATGTGAAAAATAACCCTTGTTGCTAGGTAACTTCTATGCAGGGGAGTTACTTTACTCTGCAGCTGACTACTAAAAATGATCTTAGAGGTGTCAAGCGGCGCCCACGCAGGCGCCCACGCAGTTCACATTACCATTAATTAACTCGACGTGACAACTATTTGCCTTTGTTTAACTCTTTATCAACGCTTGATCGAATTTAACTGCATAATAAATAATAAGTTAAAAGCCATTACTTATAAATCAAATGTGGGTAGGTACTAAAAACTTGAGGTATTACTCTGAGTACTTTAAAAACCGGACAAGAGCATGTCGGACCATGCTCAGTATTAGGGTTCCGAAGTCGTTAAGCACTAGAAGCCCAAAAAAACAACGACTACTTAATAATTAACTGTCTGTGGCATTATAGCTTTTTTTTAAGTATTCCTAGTTAGACTATGGAACCCTTAAAATAAAGCTATAATGCCACAGACACACACACACACACGGTAAACATATACATACCCCCTACTTACTGAATGAACATCCTTAACCGTCTGTCCATCTGTCTGTCAAGACCCTTTATCTCTGAAACGCGTGGAGGTATTGATTTGCAATAAAACCTACTAGCAGATGGTAAACTAATCGCGATGTATGTCGATGTATGGAGACAACAGTTTTTCAACGGCCAAGTCATGTTTGTACCTCAATACAATTTCACATTCTTATAAGCTTTGTATGGAACCCTCGGTGCGCGAGTCCGACTCGCACTTGACAGACTTTTTTTACAACACCTCTCTTTTTATGTTTGTCTAAAAAATATGATGTTTGATATCGTGCAAAACAATGAAAGTGTTTGAATATTTCTCTTTGATGTTGGCAGTAATAGGAAAGACTCGGGAAGACTTATAATTATTGTTTCGTTAAATCCCTTACGTTTCGTTTTTTCTTTACACAGCCATTCGCCGAGACTCTTCAAGTGTTATTAAAGTACAAGCGAAGATAGATATTTGTTTTGTTGTAAAAATAAAACTGTCAGGGGCTCTAACTCCACCCGGTAATTCCTAATTGCTTTTGGCATGTTATCGTATTGTTTTTAACTCGGCCGCCATTACTGTCAATTAATTGAGAGCTATCATAACGTTGACAATGCGATAAACGATAACATGTAAATAGCAATTATAGTACCTAATAGGCAGATACGAATCAATCGTGACATTGCACAAGCATGAAGTTTCCGAATATTGACAATACCTATTGAGTAAAACAACGCTAAACCTATTTGTTGCGTGCTTGCTTGTGAAAGAACAGTACCCAAGTACAAGCCTCAGCTTAGTTTCGGACTGGTCAATTTGTATATGATTGTTCCTCGATATTGTTGACATGTTGGCCTAGTTGGGAGTGACCCTGCCTCCGAAGCCAGCGGTCCTGGGATCAAATCCCGGTAAGGGCGCATATTTGTTCCTGAGTCTTGGATGTTTTCTATCTATTTAAGTATGTATATAAGTAGGTATGTTTATCGTTGTCTAGTACCCATAGTACAAGCCTAGAGCTTAATTTGGGACTAGGTCAATTTGTGTGAGATTGTCCCCTGATATTTTATTTATTTATTTACTTACTTATTTATTGTTTTACTGCTGTCTAAATGTGATCGTAAGGTACTGAGTTCGAACCCCCGCGCTTACCATGTACCATTGAGTGCTCCTAACTGAAGTACAATACCCGATGCTCTTACGGTGAAGGAACAACACCTTCAGGAAATCTACACCTTTGAACAGCTGAGTGTTTCAGATGTACCTAATTATACAATAGATCCTAAAGCAGTCGAAGTGTATCTGAAAAACCCATCTGTAAGATAAGATACTACACAGAAACTTAGCTTGTGCAATGTGTCGGGTTTGACTTCTGCTACTTGGTTCTAACAATTAGAATAGAGCCCATGGACTTTCGAAGATATATTTTAAGATCGAATACAAAGTTATACCTCTGAGGTTTTTATGATGAAAATGGCTTTGATCTTTCATAGCTTTGATGTTGAATTAGCGGAGTAATTTATTTTAATTTTTGCTGGCTTCAGCAATTTTAGCGTGATTTTCATTGAAGTCGATTCTGATGAGGTATGTTTGGGTACTTATTTCTTTCTGGGAACTAGTCTTAAAATTGATGAAGACATTTATTTTTTGTATGCCAATACCTATACATCTACATATACTCGTACACTAATTATAAAGAGAAAAGATTTGTATTTTTTTATGTTTTGTAACGAAGAAATTAAAAAACAACTGCACAGATTTCAAAAATGATTTTACCATTACAATGCTACATTATCTATCACAGAATAACATTGGCTTTGTTTTATATTTCTGCGCGGACGGAGTCGAGGGCGACAGCTATATATATATATCGGATATCTATACAATATTGCTGTATTAAAAAATGAGTTTTAACAGACATAAAAATAATCATGACCCGTGTGGTTGCCGGGTTAGAAAAGTGCCACTCCATGTCTTCCCGTGGATGTCGTAAGAGGCGACTCAGGGAATAAGGGCTTGTAGTACTGTTAGGCGATGGGCTTGCAACCTGTCACTAACACACTGGTAAACGTCTTAGCCTGATTATGCAAATTGTGGTTACAGAATTATCAACAAAAAAGTTGTTGGTATTCTGCCTACCCCACTCTTGAAATGAAGGCGTGTCGTTATGTATGTAAAAATAATCATGTCAAACATCGTTCGTCTGACTACGATTTACACCTGTCTTCACTCATAATAAATGTAACCGGTCACGGCTCTGCGATATTTCTGTATGTTACGCCTAATCATTGTTGGCTATAGTACCTTTTGGTACCCTCTAAAGGTACTCATTGCTACTTAGTAGTAGTAGCAATAAAGCATATTATATTTGGAATATGGTCGGAAATCAACAGGGCCAATCACCATAACGTTAACGATTTTCGAAAACGTCAAAATGCATGGAACTGAAGCCCTAGCCAAGATGCGTTCGCTAACTAGCGTTTCGCGTAGTAGATCACGTCATTCGAAAAGTCACGTGATCTACTAGTGACGCGATTGGTTTCAAAAACAAACGAATAGAAACCCTAGATAGCGAACGCATCTTGGCTAGGTGCTCTGATATTAGCGCTCGACGCAACCGTCCGGCAGCTTACGTTGATTCTATAGATTTCTCTACTCCCAAAGCAGGCGTGGCAAACATTTATATTTTTTTGGCATTAAATAATAATTAAAAACAAATATAAACAGTAATAGTATGCTTTTGAGATATCTCCTCCTCTATAGGATCGTGTTTTTTTCAGAACAGCTTAATGTAGACAAGGCCAATCATTAAAGCCTTAGTGCATGGAATAGAAGCATTGCCTCTATTCTACTGCGTTATAACGATATCGCGTTTGATGTCTTCTAGAATCTTTTATGTCACAGTCGCCAGTATTGTAAATGGCATAAAAGTTATCAAAACGTTGCCAATACGGAAACACGTCAAAGACGATATCGTTATTACCGTGTAGAATCCCAGCCCAGGTTTGCTTATGGTTTTGCTGGTATCGATTCTATGTAACTAGTATTTTTATTGTTAGCAAAATGTGAACAGCTAAAGGAAGTACTTACTATTTAGAGGAAATCTAGCCAAGGGGTATCGTATTCCGGCGATTCCGTAGCCGCCGGCTAGCTGGCACCTTGAACGTGATACGTTATTATAAGGCCTTTAAGGTATTTGTAAATACTTTACCTGATATTTAGGTTATAACGAGCATTCTAATTTTAAGCATGTTTTAAAATTATTTTGATTCAAACTTTCGCATTAAAAATACCCCTTCTTTACAAGTTTACAACACGATCGCAAAATAGAAAGTTCACTTTAATATGTTGCAGTTCAGAAAACAACTTGTGCTAACAAATAGACTTGTATCCTTACCCTACTGGGAATACAGCACAATGTCGTGTTAAATGCAGCTCGCACGCGGTTCTCCCGACCTTGGCGCTACACGTGTGGGATGCATTCGATGCATCGTGTCAATGCAGCTCTGATGTTTACACTGCATCTTGTTTATCTTAGTCGACAAGACACGATCGCACTAATGTTATGTACGGTCAGATAATGTTTGTGTTACATCTACACTTATATAATATTACAAAGAGAAATGTTTGTAACGAATAAACTCATAAACAATTGGACCCGTTTAAAAAAATCTCCTAACTAAATTTACACATCGTCATCAGTCATCGTCATTCGTCATCGATCTCGTCGGTGGAGTTTTCCACTTTTTTCTGTTCTGTGGCAGCCTTTTCTCCTCCTGATACGACACGACATTGATCTTCTGTCTTAAGTTAGCACAGTTCTTCCTCTTTCTCTTTTTTCCTCGACTTTGTCCTCTAAAATTTTCAAAAAGAAACTGTGGTGCCGTATCCCTTCACATCATATATATTTCCCTCTACACCCCAATATGCCACTGATAATAAAGTTTATGTATACAATTTTTTCGCGCGACGGCCGTATACATAGATAATAGTGTTTTTATGTACCTAGGCATATTTGCTCAACCTTTGTTTACGTCTGAGATTAAAATAGTCAACTACTTAGCTATAGTACGCCAACCGTTGTGCTCTTATATGCGGCCCAGATAAGCTGTATTAGATAAATAAAAATCACGGGACAGTGTCACACAAGTTGACCAAGTCTCAAACTAAGCTCTAGGCTTGTACTATGGGTACTAGACATCAATAAAAATACTTATACAGAGGAATGCATACTTAAATACTTATAAAACACCCAAGACTTAGGAAAAAATACTCGCGCTCATCAAATAAATGTCTGTGCCTACCGCGATTTGAACCTAGGACCGCTAGCTTCGAAGGCAGGGTCACTACCAACTCAGCCAACGTGTCGTCGAAAAGATTCTGTTATTAAGCATCCCAGGCACGTGTGGACGATGATTCCAGTGGCAAAAAATCGGATCGCCACATCACTCCTGTTTGCACCAACGTAAACTCGGACCCGTGTAAACACTCATCGAAACACTCTGCAAACGAATTAGAGGAATAGCCACGGAATAACACTGAGTGCTTTGCTATTCCCTGTCGTAATAAAAGGGTATGGTCAACTTTGCCTAGTTTACCTAAAGTATAGGTATAGGCACACCATTTGAGGGTTGACGAGGTTGACATCTTTGACTGTGTGTGACATATCTATGATTCGGAACAAAAATTATGCCCACAGGCATCGTGATCATGTTGGATTGGTTGTCGGTTGGTATTGCTACCTATATACTATCTTTAGCGCAAGTTTATCGCTATTCCCTCTGAAAATGTCCAATTATTCGGGATAAGAAGTAACCTATGTGCTATTCCAGACTATCTATCTCTGTGACAAATTTCATCCCGATTCATTCAGCCTTTGTTCAGTAGTTCTGACGTGATTGATTACTCAATTAATTAATCAGATTAATTAATCAGAAATTGATTGGTATATGACGAATTGAAGTTGTTTTATTGCCGTTTAAGGCAAACGAGCAGACAGGCCACCGAATGGCAAGTGGGAAACGACGCATATAAAGGTATTTTTTTTCTTTTGTGAGCTGAACCTTTACATCTTTGTTGTAGCTCGGTACATGATATGATAAGTAAGAGTGGTATTATTATCAACTTATATATACATCTGTCGAATCCAAAGGCCGCGTCTACGCCGTCTGACCAGCAGCGTACATTGATACGGGATACTTCGACTGACTCGCGGGTTCAAGGGTCAAGATTAGAGATGGGCCGAATACGGACCTTGCCGAATACGAATATTCCGCGGAACATTCGGTTCAGCTCTTCCCGAACCGAACATTCGGTTGCGCCGAATCGCTAAAAACAGGTTTACAGGTCCGCCCTAATAAAACTTACTAAAAACTATTTGGGTTTTTCTCACTTAAGCTACGGTTTTTTACAAAATTATTGTATTTATATTTTGACACAAATTTATCTCTTTTTAGTAGTTGCTTAGATTGCTGAAATGGAGGATAGATGGATGGCGGATTTCAATATTATGATGAAGTGAAGAAACAACCTACGTTCGTTATTAACTTTGTTTATTCGGTAAATATCCGGCATTGTAAACAAACTATTCGGCCGAATACGAACATGGAAAAACTTGCCGAATATACCGAATATTTCCCGAATACCCTCCCATCCCTAGTCAAGATATTCTTAGCGCTCTTAAGCCTTTATTAATACGAGGAGTAACCAGAGAAGTTAATGCATGCTTTGTCCTTAATTTTCGAATTCAAATGTCACAATGACAAAAGGACAAAGCATGGATTAACTTCTCCGGTTACTCTACGTTTATTAGTAAGGGCCTAAGAGGTATTAGCGGCTTCGTGGCATAACTACACTACAGCCTATATTGGATACCTACGCTATAAATTTCCCTGAAAATTGCCAAAGAAATGGAAAAGAAATTCACTGCCTCCTTACAAGCTTTCACAGCAACTAAAATCTTAACAACCGTCAAAAACGACAGGGCAGGAATTTTTCCAAAAATGTCAGGAAATTTCTGTTTGAATCGGGTAACCCTAGAAGGGTCACCTCGGGAATGATTGCTTCGGATGCCGATGTCGGGTAAAATGATTGTTTGCAATCGGTGGTCGATTGACCATTCTCGCAGATTGAACATGCCACTTCCAATAGATTACTCCGATTCTTGGATAGGTTACTTTACGAGTAGAGCCTTTAAGCTGTAAGCGGTAGCGTGACACGGAGGCTTGATCTTGTAATAATACCTAGCCTATGGTATAGTCAAGGGCATAAATATATATATGACGAGGAGATTACTGAGTGCCGGATAAATATAAATGGTGAACTAGTAGAGCAAGTAAGTGAATTTGTGTACCTGGGAAGTATGTTCACAAGAGATAGTAAGTGTGAGAAGGATGTTGAGAGGAGGGTGAATGCAGGCAATCAGATAAATGCAGCCCTGCACTCCTTTGTGGGCAGAAGGAAGGGGCGTTTCACAAAAAGCCCGACTGGCTGTTCACAATGGAGCGTTGGCCCCTACTCTGATGTATGGGTAGTGAATGTTGGGTGTGGCAGGGTAAGCATGAAAGTCGTATAAATGCAGTTGAAATGCGATCTTTGCGTAGTATGTGTTGTGTGAACTGTTTGATAGAGTAAGGAATGAAAAGGTCAAAGAAAAGTGTAAACTGAAAGAAGTTGTAGTGACTAAGATTGAAAAGGGCGTGCTTCGATGGTTTGGAAAGGATGGATGAAAAACGATTGACGAAAGAAATATACAGTGCGAAAGTGAGTGGAAGGGTCGGAAGGGGCCGCCCTAGGCGTACTTTTTTAAATCAAATCGGAGAAATACTGGAAAAGGGCTAAGTACTCGAAACCGACGTGCATGAGTGACTCGATGTATGAATGTGGTAGAAGCGAAAGAGATTTGTCAGGATCGTAGCAGGTGGGAAGAAGTGGTCTCTGCCTACCCCTCTGGGGAAGAGGCGTGATTTAATGTATGTAAGTATGTACGTTCCCAAGACGTCAAAAATATCTATACACCTTCATGCCACTGGCAATAAGGTCAATGTATACATATATTTGACGATATGGCTGTATATAAATGCCTTTGACTGTACCTATTCGCGGTAATTTTACGATTCCAATGATATCCCATACGGGTATTGGTTCAGGCATTAAGGTGTGGAATAAAGAAATTCACAAAAGTAATAATTTTTCCTTTAAACAACCTAATAGGTTCGTTAGAATGCTTTGTATGCCCGAGTAGCTAATAACCCTAGTAAATAAAGACGTCTCAGATATCTATTTTAATCTTGTTAACTTAGATAATATTGCTGGTGAAAGCACATACTCGTCGATATTATAAACATATTCCTCTATTAAAACATTCGTTGAAGAGTAAGCGAATCAATACAATACGAGTACAAATACTCTTTTTTGAACTCCAAAAGAAAAACAGAACACGGAACAG
This sequence comes from Acleris holmiana, assembly GCA_949316455.1. Taxonomy (NCBI): domain Eukaryota; kingdom Metazoa; phylum Arthropoda; class Insecta; order Lepidoptera; family Tortricidae; genus Acleris; species Acleris holmiana. Next base: position 3,063,346 of record OX438773.1, on the reverse strand, counting down.
TACATTTAAATCATATATATACAACAGGCGGTCTTACCGCTAAATAGACAACCTTGGATAAGCGAATTATTCAAATAAGTAAATTAAATTAATTACAACGGTTTTTTTGTCAACTTTATTGTTTAATCCCCCGAAGCCTTGTTAGAGCAAAGATTTTCCTCTGTTTACTCAGATCAAATAACAAGAGATGAATATAAAATAACAGTTGTCTTGTTGTCAAGCAGTCGAGGCTATATAGGTGGGTGTCGTGGGCGTATTCATTGCGGATTAATCAACGTTTAGGTACTGAAGATTAATTGCGAGTCGGGACAAATATAAGCAAAACAAACTGGATTAGGTACTTTCTAACCTTTATTTTCCAAGTAAAAACTTATTTAGCAACGTATTATGATTTGAAGTTTCAACAATTTAAATTGTTATTTCTAAACGGTAAAAACGATATTGTCTTTGACGTTTTTCCGTATTGTCATCGTTTTGATAACTTTTTTGTACAAACAGTAATGGCGGCCGAGATAAAACAATACGATAACACGTCAAACGCAATATCGTTTTAACCTACTAGAACAGAGGCCCAGATAAAGCGATATTAGGCAGTCGGCCCTATAGTCAAGTAAGAACTGTATAACCTTACCACGAGTTACAGTTACAATACTCGCTAGAGATTCTAACGCTCTGTCCCTCTCATTCTACTACAATACTGTGAGGGACAGAGCATTCGACTCGCTATCGAGTACGGTAATTGCAACTCATGGTAAGGGTCCAGGGCTGGGATTCTACACGATAATAACGATATCGTCTTTGACGTGTTTCCGTATTGTCAACGTTTTGATAACTCTTATGTCATTTACAATAATGTCGACTGTGGAATTAACGATTCTAAAACACGTCAAAAGCGATATCGTTTTAACGCAGTAGAATAGAGGCCCTGGTCCATAGCGTTGTCAATAGCAACCTATCCGCTTAATATAGTAAGCTCTTCTTGGTAGAAGTTTATTGTTCGATGGTTTAGTGTATTGAACTCATATTGTAGGTATTCTTTGTGAAGGTTTTTCGTCTTCCACATGGGAATTGCACACTTGTTTATTGTATCAAAATCAACAGAAAGTTTATGTTAACGGTTGATATCGCGTTGAATGTAAATTCAATCAGTTCTCTAAATTTAAATACGAATTGTTAATTATTTGGCCCGTGTGGTTGCCGGGTTAGAATAGTGCCACTCCATGTCTTCACGTGGATGTTGTAAGAGGCGACTAAGGGAATAAGGGCTTGTAGTATTGTTTAGGCAATGGGCTTGCAACCTGTCACTAATACACTGGTAAACATGCCTACTTGTGCAAAATCTGGTTACAGAATTATCAACAAGTCTTTTTAGAGTTGTTGGTATTTCTGTAGCTCTGCCTACCCGTCTGGGAATGAAGGCGTGATGTTATGTATGTATGTAATTTTTATTATTTTTTACTATTTTTACGGACAACTCGCTCTTGACTAAAAAATAACTACGCCAAAACTGTTTTAACAAAAAAAGACGTAATGTTTGCTAAGACAGTTCAGTCTGATTTCCCCTTACGGTCCCATTTAAAAAAACAGACATAACTGCTCAGGTTTAATAAAATAATGCAGCTTTTGCCAGCGACTTAAAATTCGTTTAACGATATTCTCTCGAAAACTATTGCATTTTGAAACATCTTAAGATTCTACGTATCTACACTTCCTGCCACGGGATTCGAGTTATCACGACATATACTAGGTATACAAATTTTACAAAACTGGTCATCAAGTTTGCCCTAAAAGCAAAAACCAATTAGACAGACAGACAAAACTCCAACAAATCTTGAATATTTTAATAAATTAAATTCTATAGGTATTTATAAAATTCCGGAGCTTCTCATGTCGACCTAAAAAAGTTAAAACATATTTTGCCAAAATTCACTAATTATTATGGTTGTAGAATAAGTAATTATTTGATTCCACAAATATTTAATGAACTACCGAGCGAACTCATTCATGATTTAGACGGAATAAAGCCAAATGTATTTAAGTCTAAATTAAAAAAGTTTTATATGTCAAACTAAATTTAAATTAACTAGTGCGTAGATTAAAAATATTCTGTTAAGTGTTACTTGTGAGCGTTATTGATTAAATGAATTCCAGGAGTAAGTGCCGACAAACTGCTCTGTAGTTTGGCACGATTATAGAATAAGAAAACATGTAATGCTTAAAGTAAATAAATATATTTCAATTTCAATTTCCGTCCGCGTAGAAGTCGTTTTTCGCTATTCCCTCGGGAACTGTCCATCTTGGCGGGATATAAAATATCCTGTGTCCTTTCCCGGGACTCAAGCTATCTCCATAACAATCCTCATCGAAATCGGCTCAGCGGTTTAGCCGAGAAAGCGTAACACACAGACAGAAAAGTTACTTTCACAGGTATGGATTAGTTTTTGACATTTTGTATTTATAAAGCTTTAAATTATTTAAATTGTAACTAATTAATTACGATTCAGTTAATTATGATCGCTCTTAGATTTTACGATCCAATTTAAATCTATCTCGCGTGGCTAATGTATTTAGTATAACTTTAATTCTATTAATAATCGACGACTAAACGAACGAATTAAGACGACACGGTGGCCTAGTTGGGAGTGACCCTGCCTCCGAAGCCAGCGGTCCTGGGTTCAATATCGGTAAGGGCAGATATTTGTGTGATGAGCGCGAGTATTTGTTCCTGAGTCTTGGATGATTTCTATGTATTTAAGTATATACTTCTATATATAAGTACGTTTATTGTTGTCTAGTACCCATAGTACACCCCTTAGGAGCTTAGTTTGGGGCTAGGCCAATTTGTGTGAAATTGACCCGTTATATTTATTTAACACTACCTATACATCCTTATAAAACAAAGTCGCTTGCCGCTGTCTGTCCCTATGTATGCTTAGAGCTTTAAAATTACCCAACAGATTTTGATGCGCTTTTTCTTAATAGATGCGTGATTCAAGAGGAAGGTTTATATGTATAATACTTTACCCCAAAGCGAAGCGGGGTCGGGTCTCTAGTTTATATATTATATATACAATAGTTGAAAAAAACCGCCATTTTTTTTAATTACACTATCGTTTTGTAAATTATCTCCCGAATGTCCGATCTCTAGTAGTAACCCTTGTAATGCATGAGCGCATATAGCTAATTACGCGTCTCATAGATCGCGCTGATTGCCACGCGATGAAAGTATCGGCGCAGGCGCGTTAAATTTAGACCGCAACTCATTGTTGAATGCCCCTTTGTGATCCATTCAGTATTGAGTGTCTGAAGGCGAGATATCTAACATTCTATCAGATACTAAAATAAATATCATGTAATGTTACACGAATGAAACTAGTCGCAAACTAAGTTCTTCTCGTAAACCTGTAGAGCTAGAACGATTTAAAAATAAAAAAATAAAAAATCTAAAAAGTTGATATTTTTTAACATTTGATTTTATTTTGAACTTTTTGTGTTTTTTTGTTATTTCTCAATGCAGCAACGCCGCGGAAAAGTCATAGTGCATAATATACTATTTAAACCATTTAAATCTTAATCGCGATTGAAATAGGTACCATTGAGGGGTTCCAGTGGCCACCTGTGGTCTTCATCATCATCATTCTTTATGCAAATGCTGGACTTGTTATCGAAAATACCATTTTGTTCTTTTCAAATGCAATTTTGAATTTGAAATCGCTATGTATATGCGCCTATAATATTTGAGGAGTTCCCTCAACTCCTCACGGATCCCCTCATCAGATATCTACTTGGTGACAATAACTGGGGAGCAAAACAAGTCGGTCAACAATTGACGGAGAATTCGGTGAACATACATGAATAAAAAAACTGGGGACCAAAAGGGACTTCGAAAAAAGGAGGAGATTCTATGCTCCTTTGTTTGTTTAATCTATACTTGTACTCTGAGTACTTAGCAACGATATACACACTGATATCGCTCAGATATTAAGTAAAGAAAACATGTAAGACTCCAAGAAACATGTAATATCTACCGAAAATCGAATTTTTCAATTGAACCCACTAAACTCCCTGTACGTTCCAGATCCTGCCGTACATTGACGGCTTCAACCACGTGTCCAAGATCGCGGCGCTGACGGACGTGGAGATCAGCCTGGTGCGCGCCTGCGTGCAGAACCTCGTCTACTACGGCGTGGTCACGCTTGTGCCAATCTTCCAGTACTGCGCGGTTAGTACCTTGGTACTTTTGCACGTTCGCAGGACATTTTTGAGTCTAAAGCAGACTGCACCGGACCTTGGACCCTCATGATACCTTTGAGTCCAAAGCAGAGTCTGCGCGGCTTGCCTAACTACATAGAGCTGGAGATTTTCCTAAAGAAAGAGCCTATTTGGCCAACCCAACAGGGCTGGTGATTCTACACGGTACAAACGATATCGCCTTTGACGTGTTTCCGTATTGTCAACGTTTTGATCTCTTATTTACTTGTCAGTAATGGCGGCACAGTTAAAAACGATACTAAAACACGTTAAATGAAATACCGTTTTAGTCATGTAGAATATAGGCCCAGGTCGACGAACCGTCGGTCGCTCCAGATATTGGTGAATGTAGTTAACGCAGTTCTGCGCGAGCTCTAAGCAGCCTCATCAGACTGAGACCAGTGGCGTGAACTCTTGTCTAATAGCTAGATCCTCAATCCTTCCTTGCGGACTCACCGAATTAAAGCAATGACGTCTCGTAAACTAGCATTTTTTGGTAATTACAAGAAGGGGCAAAATCAGTAAAGGCGTTTTGTTTTTGCAAGACAACGCCCCCGTTCATACCGCGGTGGTTGCAAGACTAGCTCAGAAGGAAATCGGCTTCGAAGAAACCCTCCGTATAGTCCAGATTTAGCGCCTAGCGACTATTTTCTGTTCAGTAATTTAAAGAAAGACCTAAGAGGAAAGCGATTTGGAAGTGATGAAGAAATTAATGCGGCAGTAGAGGAGCATTTTCAAGGCCAAAGCAAAGAATATTTTTTTAAAAGCATTATATTTTATAATCAATGTAAGAAATGCATCGAATTAGAGGGGGATTACATTGAAAAATAACTTAATTTTTTCTAATTTTTTTTTTTCCACCTTAGGATTAGAACTTTTTGGCCGCCCTTCGTAGTTACAGAACGTGGGTGGGTTGTTTGCAAAATAATTTTCCTAGTTAAGGACTCGTATTAAGAAACGGTAAGTTTTACATGTGAGTCACGAAAATTAACCATTAATGTATGACAAATTTTCGTTACTCACATGTAAAAGTTACCGCTTCTTAATGTTTGTCCTTAATTAGGTGCAAATATTTTGAAAACTACCCTTAAAACTGTTGATGATCTGCCACTGTTCGGTGGGTCTCGCGGGCAGATCAAATTTAGGATACTTGCAGTTGTCAGCCTCGTTTTACCTCGTCGAATTACCAAATGAAACCAACTGCTTACGATAGGTCAGACGTAATTGTTTACATCTTGGTTGGTTTCTGCGTATGTCCTTGCCACACAGCTGCGTTTTTGTTTTTACCTTTCGATATTTTCACGTTACGAGAACAGGTGTGTGTAAGATCGCCATTTTATATTGCTATATGATTTAAATGTTGCTTATTATGATGGTTACAGCTTGTGAATGTTGAAGTCCCACTTGTCACCACGTCAAACTGTTTTTGCCAAGCTATACATAATTGACTAAAAGGACATATCGTAATAATACTTGCGACATTAACGACCGACACTAAAAAAAACACTTTTTATTTCGCTACGTACCTTTTGCATCTCTTTCTCCAGGAATAAAGAAAAGAAACGAAATCGTCTTAATTTTTTTTCTTCATTTTTGCTTCATTCCAAAATCTTTTCATTCAATAGTGTAAAAACGCTTCTGTTCATTGCTGCGGGAAAAAATAATGACATATAAATTTCATTTGCAAACCCCGTGTGGTTGCCGGGTGAGAATAGTGCCACTCCATGTCTTCCCGTGGGTGTCGTAAGTGGCCACTAAGGTAATAAGGGCTTGTAGTACTGTTAGGCGATGGGCTTGCAACCTGTCACTAATACACTGGTAAACAACTTAGCGTACTTGTGCAAAATGTGGTTACAGAATTATCAGTCTTTTTAGAGTTGTTGGTATTTCTGTAGCTCTGCCTACCCCGCTCTGGGAATGAAGGCGTGATGTTATGTATGTATGTATATACATTTCATGTCATCTTGTTGGTAGATTTTCGTAACTCTCTGGATTGGCGGTTCAAACGCTCGTGAGTAGCCATTATAAGCATGTTGTTCGAAGGTTTTATAGTTTTTTTTACCACCTATCTAAAACCTTGCACATCTAATTTCCAGGTGTACAGTGCAACCCCTAAGTTGCGGCAGCTGACAAGGTGCGCGGGCCTCCAGAGACAATGTGTGGAGTTCTGCGCAAGATCATGTAAGCTATCATCATTACGATAATATATGATATGATGTATGTATGACTATGACTACATAATAATAGCGCTTGTATATTTTGTCAAAGTTGCTGCGGTATAAACAGTCTCTTATGCGACATGTCTTAGTGAAACGAATGCTTGGTACTTTTTCGGCTCCCGCATAAATTAGGAACATTTAAATTTTTATTTTTCCATGTTAAAGTTAGCTAGTTCAATAATGACTGAGCAGTTTTATCGTCCTAAGACCCACCATACAACGAAATTTGCCAATGGAATATGAACCTATTATAAATGCAATAGAGTCGATTTTCTAGTTTGATAGTCCCTCATAAAAACAAAGGAAAACCTATTTTATTCCCTTTGAAATAGGTCTATTTTCTAAGGAACGTATTATTATTTTTTTTGTACAAGAAGCCTTAGGAGGATACCTCCCTTTTTATTTGTGTCGACAATCCGCAAAATGATTTTCTAGAATCATGTACGGGTGTAACTACATGTTGTCTTTGACGTGTTTTTTTGGTATTGTTTTTAACACGGCCGTCATTACTGTCAGTCAAGTAAATAAGGGTTATCAAAACGTTGACAATACGGTAACACGTCAAAGGCAATATCGTTTTAAACCAGTAGAATAGATACCCTGGGCATCTATTCTACTGCGTTATAACGATATCGCGTTTGACGTGTTTTAGAATCGTTTATGTCACAGTCGCCATTATTGTAACTGACGTAAGAGTTATCAAAACGTTGACAATATAGAAACACGTCAAATACGATATCGTTATAACGCAGAAGAATAGAGGCCCAGAGGCCCTAGCCAAGATGCGTTCGCTAACTAGCGTTTCGTTTCGTTTTGTTCTTTAACCAATCGCGTCACTGGTAGATCACGTGACTTTTCGTATGACGTGTCCCCAAGAGGCGCGATTGGTTTAAAAACAAAACAAAACGAAACGCTAGTTAGCGAACGCATCATGGCTAGGGCCTCAGGTCGTCTGCCGCCATCGGCGAGGATCTTCTGTTTTTTAATGTTCTTCTAAATAAAGTTATATTTTAATGTTTGTTTGCAGCACGGCAGTTGCCGAAGGTGTCGGACCTGTTTCGCATGTACGCCGGCATGACGTACGGCAGCACGGTGCGCGACCTGTGCAGGCGCGCGCGCCCGCAGGAGCTCGCCGTCGACGAGCGCCGCCTCGTGCTGTTCGGCGTGCTGGAGGGGCTCATCCGAAGGGTCTACAAGGTAGGCTTTGACCACTCGGTTTACCTTGGACTGTATGTATGCGTTCTTGGCCTCCTGGCGTCTTTCCCTCCAGTTGGTGTGACGCCGTAACCGACGGATAAGTGATCACTGGGTACCTAGGTACTATTTTATCGAAACACCTTTCAACGAAGGTATCAATACCCATCGAAAGGCATTTCTCGCCGCATGTTTTTTTTTTGGTAGTCACAAGTTTAAGATATCTTGAAAACATGATGGTTTCAGCAGAAAATAGCGTTCGATGAAATGGAATTCGATAACATGATAGGTTACCGTCGTTATAGCTGACCGATGGCTGCTTAACGTATATTTGAGGGGTTCTTCTGGAATTCTGGAGGTTCTACAAGGTCGGTTTAGCGTGGACTCTACCTATAGGTGCTTGGTTACATGCTTCCATGTCTGGCTTCCGTTAGTGTCCCGATTGACGTCTTAAGTCACAGCAGAGAGAACTGTGTGACAGCACAGTTAATCGTTACAGAAAAAAAAACAAAATAATTCAGCAGTTCGGTTGAAGAATATAAAAAATGGTCAAAAGTCTGTGATGCCGTGATGTCATTGTGGAAACTTTGGCTCTGAATTTCCAACAACTGAAGTTCGAATTTCTATGCCTACCTTAAAACGACAATTTACTGACGAACTATTTATTTCCCCCACAGTACCCCATTACGATGCACAACGACGACGCGTCGTCCGTGTCGAGCGAGCACAGCCAGCCGCTGGTGCGCACGTACAACGGGCTGGCGTGCCTCGACGAGCTGTGCTGCGCCGGCGGGCTCACGGCGCAGCAGCTGGAGGAACAGCTGGAGCGGGACAGCAACGTCGTGTTCATCGTCAAGTGATCCAGGGGGCGGGAGCAGGTGATAGGGTCTTTGCAGGTGTAGGGTCAACGGTTGGCACCCTACTGATTGGCAACAGGGCTGCAAGGTAAGACCGTGGAGTGTTTTTATTGCGCCACTTTTACATGTTCATCATAAGGCTCTTAACAGTTGACAGTCCGAGAGGGACGCAGCTACTTGTTAGAAAGAGAAAGTTGTATTCGTTTCTCATTCTGTCAGTTCGACTGTTGGTCTGTGGGGGCCTCTAGGCTCTAGAGTTCACGAGTGTATGGTTAGTTTTTTTTTTGCAAAATCTGGGCGGGTCAAACGCTCCCCGGCCTTACTTACCCAATAACAAATTTAAGTGTTTTTTAGTGGCTTGACCCCGTGATCAGACACATTTTATATTGTTATTTTACATGCTGAAAACAAACACGGTATGGAATAATGGGGTTATTCCCACCTGTTACCACCAATTTGTAACCGCTGGTAACAGTTGGGATTTATTTCCTACCTGTTACCACTAAAGTACTCGGTGTTGTGGTAACAAATGGGAAAAAATATTCCCACTTGTTACCACAACAATATTTGGTGATAACTACTTTTTTATTTTAGTGGTAACAGCTGGGAAATTTTATTCCCAGTGGTAAACAGTGGTAACAAGTGGGAAAAAAATCCCGGATGTTACCAGTGGTAACAGGTGGGAATGACCCGAAAAATGTAGTGGTTTTAAAATTTTCGTGAAGTATCCAATACTGTTCTAACCTTAGACATTTTAGGGACAATTAACTTGTTCCTTTTTCAAACTTGTGTATGATTTGATTAATCAGTGATCGGGGAAAACGGTGCAAAACTTTAACAAAACTTGTAAAGTTGACATAAAGGACAACTTACGACCAAGAAAAAAAAGAATATTATTGGCAGATTAGTGCTCAATTTGACTCTATATCAGAGTCTCGGATTTGGTTTAAGAATATTATTATTTACATAGCTGTGATGTAAGTTTTGTTTTAAGTTTTGCACCGTTTTCCTCGATCACTGATTGATTAATCGTCACTAACGAACTCGAACGACTCGTGAGTACGGCGGTAAAAAATCTAATCACGTTAATATTTACTAATGTGCTTCCCTAATATTCCCAAAACAGGCCACCAGCCCCCTATCCCACAAAACTTCACTAGTGTACAATTTGTCAAATTTGTACAGATTTCCATACAAAACGTTAGTAAATTTGTCAAACTGTACACTTGTAAAAAAAATCGTGCGATACATTATAGGAGCCTGGTGCCGTTGGCGACATCTTTTTGACTAACATAGACATTTTTGTTGTTTTTGTGAATTATTATTTGTTGTTCTGTTGCTAATCTTTTTTATCATTATATAATTAATTACTAATAAAAGAGGACAATGCAATGTATAATAAGAAATTAAGTAATGATAATGTTGTGTCCTGTTTCTTTAACACTTTCGCTGTCAAGATTGTTTTCTACATGTTAAAGAATTAGGTGCGTGAAATAAATTAGTGTTAAAAAACAAAATGGATTTCTACAAATTTAAGGGCCTTCATAAACGGACTGATTGGATGGAGCAGGCTGTCGCTTTTGGGCGATTTGCAGTTACAATATAAATGAACGTTCGCAATACAAGAACCGCTAAAGCAGTTCGAATAATATGCCTAGCAAAAAATAATAGACAGCGCGTGCAGTCTTGCCATGCAACTATTATAGCCTCATAGTGTACCCCGCAACACGTGCGCCAAGACGAAGCGTTGCAACGTTGCCTAACCGCCCTTTATGGTACGTCTGCCAACATCGCGCGATATTTTTCGACAGTGACGTATAGCCGAAAATAGCAACGTCATAGTTGCCCGACGTCGCCTGTCTTGTCGAGCGAAGTTGTCCAATTTTCTCTGACATCGCTCCCAATCGCATCCCATAGTGAAAACGAGGGATTATCCCAATAGGACGCTGTAATTAGGGTTGCCACCCGTACCAATACCCGTTCAATAGGTATATATAGTATTGTACTATATTTCGGCTGTCCGTACTTTATAATATATGAAAGACATAAATTACGCTAAAATACTTTATTTTTAAGAACAATATAATTTCGAAATTCGTTACATAAAATTTGGTCTATAAAGACGTTTCTGAACGCAACCAAAAAAAAATAACTTGTGTTACAGAGTTTAGTTGAAAGAAAGTGCTACTCTACTGACAGCTAAGTTAATTTTGCTAACTAAAATGTTTGCGAGCGATCATAAATAAAATGAACTATATTTTTGCTGTGTGAACTATATTTTATGGCACTATAACTCACCATATACTATATATCTTTATAAGAATGGTGGCAACCCTAGCTGTAATAGATAATGAACCGACAATTTTTTCAGCAATTAAACGCACTGCTTCCAATTACAAATTTACTGTTCTAAACAGTCCGTCTACGAGGCATTCAGGTGTGTAGGTTGTCATCTGATATGAATATGCATTTGGAACATATTAGTCCAGTTATAATTGTCGCGTTCTAGAAGGTCATACTTGACAGGTGTCAACGCAGTACAAAATATAACCTTAATATGAGTTCAATCAAGTTCAATTTTTTTATATAAGTATATGGCTACCGTCCAGTGGGACAATTCTGCCAGTGTCAAGGCTGAAAGTTACAAGTGATCGGTGAAAATGTTTTTCCAAAAGCAGATGCAGAGTCATCAGTTGGGGGCTCTAAAAATAAATAGATTATTTAAAATAACTACAACTACAAATACTAAATCTGAAATGGCATTTTACAACTTAATATTAAAGTCATTAATATACTTAGCTAAAATATATTCAAAGAAAGTATTTACAAAAGTGACTAAGTAATATGAGTTTGAAGTTATATTTTGTACTGCATTGACACCTGTCACATCGGGCGTTTTCGAACGCGGCAATATAAGAGCGAGCATGATCAAATATACCTTTGAAATATTTCTTGTTAAATTGCAAAGAACGGGGTACATATTGTAAACCAAAGGAGAATATTACGTTGAATAGAAGTGTAATCTTACACGTTTACTCGGTGCGATCGTTGATATACCTAATTATAAAAGAAAATGATTGAGACATTACTTTTGTTTCTTATTCTATGGGCCTCGTAGGTTTCAAAGGGGAAATTTTATACAGTAGCGCCAGTAAATGCAGTTGTAAATATAATGTAAATATGTAAGTTGATCGTATACGTAGGACCATTTTTATTTGTTTTTCAGAATATACGAATGTTTCCACTTAGTTTAATACCGGATTATATCTGCCTATTTGATAAGAATGGACTTTTTGAAGATAACTTCTGCCGCACAATCAAGGTACATTTGTAAGACTCAAAAAGATCGAACATAATCTAAGGCTAACGTGACTAAATACCTAATCCTATTTTCTGTCAAATTATGTTTACAACTCTGTTGTTTTAAAAAGTTGTATTTTTTTTCGTGTTTCTTTTGTTAAAGTCATAGCGTATAGAAAACCAATATTTTAGTCGTCTTGAGACGTTTAAACTCTAGTCTTACTTGAAAATTTTAGTCTTGACTTGTGTTTATTCCGATCTCCGATCTATTTGCCAGATCAAAAGATCAAAATATTTAACAAAAATTTAAAAAGTCGGCGTGTTTGTCTTGTTGTCAAATCAAAATTGTACTTTTTATTTTTTAATCAACAGCTTACAAAAAGACTAACAATATTGGTAGGTACTTTTATTTTCGAGCTGCTTTTTCGCCGGGAGTCTGGACATCATACGAAATGTCGGGAATCCAAACGAATCCCGACCACCTGGCAAATGTACCTATTAATCCTAATATGATAACTGTTTAGTGCAAAAATCTGCTCAATCTTTCTAGTTGTAAATATACCTATAGCATTTTTGTATCGCATATTTTAACTAAAGTACATAATATACAATGTTGTTCATAATGGTGCTATAACGCTCGTTTGTAAGGATTTGTATAAGCTAGACGTTTAAAAGCAAACGACTTCCCACCGAGATTTGTCAGATAAAAATATCGTCTTTTACTATCTCAACCTCGTATCGTATCTAATTCATTAGTAGGAAAAGTACTCATGTTCCTAAAAGAATAAAGACTACTTTTCTATCAAACTATTCAATCAGATAAGAGGTTGAGAAAGCAAAGGGACTATATTGAACTTCGTTTGTTTCTAAAATTTTCATCATGAACTTTCGTGACGTAATGGAAAAGTTACCGTTGCTAATTTTAGTCCTTAGCTACAGATTTTTTTTGGAAAAATTTCTGCCTCACTACAGTTGACAGTCCAGGAATGGCAGGAATCGACATCTTGAGGACCAAATTGTATAAACCACATACAGCAAAAGCTCCAAGTGTAAAAACCATGTAATAGGTGGTACATCGTAGTTTATAAAAGTCCCTGAGGCTTTTGTTTCAATTTGTTTAAGGCCAAATTGCTTCTTAAAGTAGTTTTTATTTTCAAGTAAATAAGAGCTACCATAACTTCAAGAATATGATCATGATATAAAAGCGAGATGGGCTAAAACGAAGTGAAATAGAAGCCTCTGGTTTCTCAACAGTAGTACAGAGGTTTGATGAGTTTTGTTATATAAAAATTGCCAAATATTTAGAGGACTGTATATTTTTTGTAAATGTGTTTAAGGTGTCTTTTTATAAGTCATTTTGTTTTTAAGCGAACATCTTGAAATCGTTTTTGATTGTATGAACGGTTCGCTTGGTAAAGCTAAAGTGGGGGAGACCGAGGAGAGTTGTATGCAACATAGGTGAGTTGTGACAAAGCCAATTTCTCTGAACCTCTGACCTATGACAGTGTATCGAGCTGAAAACTTCGCAAATTCGTTGCTCTTTCGACACTCCACAGTTTGCGTGAAGTTGTCAGCTTGCTAATTGTTATAGGTGCAGAGAAATAAGCTTTGTCACAACTCACCTCGATCTCCCCTGCTTGCGGTGCGGTCTAGTCAGAAGAATGTCTACTAATTTGATTAGATTTCTCGACTAGTCATGTTTCTTTGTGCCTTATTTTAAATCATAATTATTAATCAATTGAGTTTACACATTATTATAATTTGGAAATGTTGATTTGTAATGTTACAGTAAAAATATTGTTGATTTTAAGTGAAGAGATTATGACGTAGTCATTGTTATATTATGTAATAACTTGGATTTAAAAATCATGTATCGATGTTTATATGTACTTGTTAAAAATTGTTTATTTTCATAATCGGACTCATTAAAATACTGATTTCTTATCCTTGTATTTCTTACTCCTACCTTCTTCTGTTCTCCTAAGCCAAGCAGTATCTCAAATTCAATTGCCAAAGCAGATTCAATCCTATCCTGTTGGTAATAAAGTTGCATTTGCCACAGGAGTTTTGTCTGAGATACTGCCATTTGTGTTAGCAGGGTAGCCTTCATATTTACTTGGATGAGAACCAAAAAGTTGGGCGTGTTAACTCACACAATTAATTAATTTGTGCGACAATAAATCTCGCACAACGGAACCTTTTCGTCGTTTGTTCGTATGGTTATTTTTTCATGTCTTTGTAAAGGAAAACGAGCACACAGTCCACCTGATAGTAAGTGAGGTTTGTGACCCATAGAAATTTGCATTCGCAAGACTACAATCTTAAAACTGCATTCCTTAGACCGCAAAACGGTTGCCAACCCTGAGGATCAAAATAGAGTGCCTCTATGCTAGTAATGTCACCAGTGGTCTTATGACCACACCGGAACACAACAATGCGAACACTGCTGCTTGCCGGGAGGTTAAAGGCTGTTAAACCTTCTTGTTTACTTTTATAATATCAACACCCTGGCCATTTTTGATACTGTATATGTCTATATATTTGAATACTGTTTTTTGTGTGTGTGTCACTTGTCACTTCTATCTTGTACTGCTAACCACTAACATTATACTCGTTTATCCACTAAAATACTCTTTTATTTAATAGGTTATGGGCCCAGAGTACGTTCTTAAATACGAGAATAATCATTGCTAAATAATTTAAAAAAAAGTGCTATGAGTTTTAATAATTCATCGGCGATAACGTCCTCGTCGGCACCAATGGCATCAACGTCAACGTTAACAGGTTCTGTAAGCTTCCAGAAGCTCAACGGCAAGAACTACAGCACCTGGGTATTCAGCCTGGAGTGCTTGCTCACCGATCTCGATCTTTGGGACGTCTGCACAAAAGCCATCGTGACATCAGACCCCATCGAGAAGAAGAAGGATGCGAAAGCGCGAGCGAAGATCTGCCTAGCCTGCGACGAATCGGTCTATCCGATAATAAGGTCAGCTAAATCAGCATATGAAACGCTAGAGTGCTTGAAGAAAGCCTACGCTGACAGCGGTTTGACAAGACGTTTAGGCCTTATCAAGAAATTATTAGCACAAAAATTGAATAGTAGCATGCAAGATTACGTCAACAATTTGCTAGCGACACAGCAAGAGCTGCAGGGCATCGGAGCTGAAGTAGAGGACGAGTTCCTGGCAATTATCATGCTGGCGGGACTACCTGAGTCATTCAAGCCACTCGTCGTCACACTGGAGCACGCAAACATGACACTTACATCGGAGAATGTGGTGACAGCTCTCCTCAAGGAAGACCTTAGAGCTGTACCCACCTCATCCAGTGCCCATCAAGGACCTGTTAACACTGCGTTGCACGTCAACCCATCTAAGAAAATGTTTTGTAAATATTGTAAAAAGTTAGGGCACGTAATTTCGCAGTGTAAGAGTATCAAAAATAACAAAAACAAGAATGTTTCGGCAGTCAAATCTTTCAATACATCCGAATTTACACTTTCATCTTGTTTTTCTAACGTTTCTCCCACAGGTCAACAAGACTGGTTCATTGATTCTGGCGCAACTTCCCATATGAGTAACAGGAGAGAGTGGTTCATGAATATATCATCCCATACGATCCCTATTACAGTTGCAAACAAAGAACAGTTGCTCAGTCATGACAAAGGTACTGTTAATCTAAATATTTCTCCTAATGTAAGCAAAATAGGCAACGTCTTATATATCCCTGGCCTAGCTACCAATTTATTATCGGTAAGCAAATTAAATCAAAATGGTTTCGATGTATTGTTTACATCAAAAGGTGCGAGCATCTTCCCTACCGGAGGGTGTCAAGTGACAGCTAATGTCATTGCCACAGGCTCTCGCCATAAAGGCATGTACAAACTTGACGTCAGTTCGAGTACTACTGCCATGCTTACTAATAACAAAGAGTCCGCTATGTTGTGGCATAGACGCCTTGGTCATATTAATGCCAAATGTTTAAACATTTTAAAAAACAAAAACGTTGGTATCGACTACGCAGGTAGTTTAAAAGAAACTTGTGTTCCGTGTTTGCAAGGCAAACTTTCAAAGAAACCTTTTCCGAACTCTACTAGTAAGTCGAGTTGCGCATTGAATTTAATTCATTCGGACTTATGCGGTCCTATGAGCACGCACTCGTGGGGCGGAGCCCTCTACTTACTAACATTTACAGACGACTTTAGTCGCAAAACTTTTGGATATGTTTTAAAACAAAAGATGAAGTTTTTAGTAAATTTGTAGAGTTTAAACATTTAGTAGAGAATCAAATGGGTCAAAAAATCAAGATTTTACGTTCGGATAACGGCCGTGAGTACGTCAACCACAGACTGTCAACCTTCTTGAAGGAGAACGGAATTATACACCAAACCACAATTCCGTATACCCCTCAGCAGAACGCGATTTCAGAACGCGCGAACCGGACGATAATTGAGAAAGCAAGATCTATGCTCCAGGACTCACAGTTACCAAAAGAGTATTGTGGAGAAGCTGTTAATACAGCCATTTACCTTAAGAATCGTACGCCAACGCAGTCTCTTAACAATAGAATCCCGGAAGAGATATGGACAGCTACGAATGTCAACCTATCTCATCTGAGAGTCTTTGGCTGCCAAGCTCACGTTCTCGTACCCAAAGAAAAACGTACGAAACTTGATGCCAAGACGCAAACGTGCATCTTCGTTGGCTACTCGACCGAAAGTAAAGGCTATCGACTCGTCAGTCCTCAAAATCCTCGAGTTATAATTGTCGCGAGAGATGTTGTCTTCATAGAAGACAAAATGCAACAGCAATCTAGTCGAAATTCACCTCTAATTGAGATGCCAGAATCCTCGCCGCAACCAACAAGTCCAACAGAGCCAGACCAAGTGCCGATCTTTGAAGAAGAGTCAGTTCCACTACTGCAACTTCACACGCAGCCTGACATCCAGACACCTGTGTCAGTACAGATCGAAACTGAACCCCTGCAAGCTGAACCTCAACCTGTTTCTGAACCAGTACCTGAAAGGAGATACCCGTCTAGGGACAGGCATCCCCCTGCGCGGTATGTCTGTACAGTTCAGATGTCTTCAGAGCTTGAGCCTGAAACGTACAAAGAGGTCACAGAGCATCCACAAAAAGATAAATGGTTCGAAGCCATGCAGGCCGAGTACAACTCATTAATGAAACATGGGACGTGGATACTAGTGCACAGACCCAAGGATCGCAAGACCATAAAATGCAAGTGGGTCTTTAAACTAAAGAAAGACACAAGCGAACAAGTTGTCAAGCACAAAGCGCGGCTAGTAGCCAAAGGATTCACTCAAGTTGCAGGCCTTGACTATGGTGAAAACATTCTCACCTGTAGCTAGACTGTCTTCAGTGAGAATTTTGATGGCATTTGCAGTCGACTTAAACTGCCAAATTGACCACCTAGATGTGGAAACGGCCTTTTTAAACGGCGATTTAGAGGAGGAAATTTACATGGAGCAACCTGAAGGCTTCTCAACCGACCCTAAACAAAGAGTTTGTCTATTGAAAAAGTCTCTCTATGGCCTAAAGCAAGCGCCACGTCAGTGGAACAAAAAGGTTTGTGGCGCAATGTCCGCCTTATCGCTGACACAAGCTACATCGGAACACTGTCTCTACTACAAACGAGACGGAAACGACTTACTAGTCGTAGCGGTATTCGTTGATGATTTCTACGTCTTGAGCAATAACGATCGACTAAAAACCGAGTTTAAGAACGAACTGAAGAAGCTCTATACCGTAAAAGACTTAGGTCCTCTTAAAGATTGTCTTGGTATGAGAGTTGTCCAAAAAGATGGGTCACTTACTCTCGACCAGACAAACTATATTGATAAATTTTATCGACAAATATAACATGACCGACGCAATATCCGTAACTACACCTATGGAGCCTGGACTCAAGCTTTACTTACCAGAGAAGGGAGATGAAATTGAAGTGCCTTATCGGGAACTCATCGGCTCTTTAATGTACATTTCAATTGGTACAAGACCCGATATTGCCCACACGGTCTCTTACTTATCCCAATTCAATGCACATTACGGGGGGGTGCACTGGAAGGCCGCTAAGAGAGTTCTTAGATACCTCAAAGGTACCAAAGATCTCAAACTACACTTCACTAAGAGCCAGAAGGCCGCTAAGAGAGTTCTTAGATACCTCAAAGGTACCAAAGATCTCAAACTACACTTCACTAAGAGCCAAAGCTATCCAGTCGGATATGTTGACGCAGACTATGGGAGTAACATTTTAGATAGGCGATCCTTTACCGGATATACTTTTATCAGACTTACTTACAGATATACTTTCAGTGGAGCACCTGTTTCTTGGGAAGCGCGCAAACAGCGTACTGTCGCGCTCTCTACCACTGAGGCAGAGTATATGGCCCTGGCAGAAGCCTGCAAGGAAGCCATCTACCTCAAAACACTCATACGGGAAGTATTCGCCATCACTCGTCCCATAATCATATACACTGACAATCAAAGTTCAATCAAACTGGCACACAACAACACTTATCATGCACGCACAAAACATATCGACATCAAACACCACTTCATACGACAATCACTAACACACCACGACCTACAACTTAAATTCATCCCTACAAATGATATGATAGCCGACATTCTTACTAAACCTTTGGCCAAACTCAAGCACTGCAAGTGCGCCAATTCTTTAGGTTTAAGTTAGGATAGGCTTCTCTGTAGGTTTATTATTTTAGGTGTCTAGTTAGTGATAATTATAGGATGTTATTTTTTGTTATTATGTTTGTGTTAGTGTTAATTTGGTGTAAAGTTAACTTTGATATGTCTATTACTTGTATATATTGTATATATACAGGGTGTTCATATTACGGGGGGGTGTTAAACCTTCTTGTTTACTTTTATAATATCAACACCCTGGCCATTTTTGATACTGTATATGTCTATATATTTGAATACTGTTTTTTGTGTGTGTGTCACTTGTCACTTCTATCTTGTACTGCTAACCACTAACATTATACTCGTTTATCCACTAAAATACTCTTTTATTTAATAGGTTATGGGCCCAGAGTACGTTCTTAAATACGAGAATAATCATTGCTAAATAATTTAAAAAAAAGTGCTATGAGTTTTAATAATTCATCGGCGATAACGTCCTCGTCGGCACCAATGGCATCAACGTCAACGTTAACAGGTTCTGTAAGCTTCCAGAAGCTCAACGGCAAGAACTACAGCACCTGGGTATTCAGCCTGGAGTGCTTGCTCACCGATCTCGATCTTTGGGACGTCTGCACAAAAGCCATCGTGACATCAGACCCCATCGAGAAGAAGAAGGATGCGAAAGCGCGAGCGAAGATCTGCCTAGCCTGCAACGAATCGGTCTATCCGATAATAAGGTCAGCTAAATCAGCATATGAAACGCTAGAGTGCTTGAAGAAAGCCTACGCTGACAGCGGTTTGACAAGACGTTTAGGCCTTATCAAGAAATTATTAGCACAAAAATTGAATAGTAGCATGCAAGATTACGTCAACAATTTGCTAGCGACACAGCAAGAGCTGCAGGGCATCGGAGCTGAAGTAGAGGACGAGTTCCTGGCAATTATCATGCTGGCGGGACTACCTGAGTCATTCAAGCCACTCGTCATCACACTGGAGCACGCAAACATGACACTTACATCGGAGAATGTGGTGACAGCTCTCCTCAAGGAAGACCTTAGAGCTGTACCCACCTCATCCAGTGCCCATCAAGGACCTGTTAACACTGCGTTGCACGTCAACCCATCTAAGAAAATGTTTTGTAAATATTGTAAAAAGTTAGGGCACGTAATTTCGCAGTGTAAGAGTATCAAAAATAACAAAAACAAGAATGTTTCGGCAGTCAAATCTTTCAATACATCCGAATTTACACTTTCATCTTGTTTTTCTAACGTTTCTCCCACAGGTCAACAAGACTGGTTCATTGATTCTGGCGCAACTTCCCATATGAGTAACAGGAGAGAGTGGTTCATGAATATATCATCCCATACGATCCCTATTACAGTTGCAAACAAAGAACAGTTGCTCAGTCATGACAAAGGTACTGTTAATCTAAATATTTCTCCTAATGTAAGCAAAATAGGCAACGTCTTATATATCCCTGGCCTAGCTACCAATTTATTATCGGTAAGCAAATTAAATCAAAATGGTTTCGATGTATTGTTTACATCAAAAGGTGCGAGCATCTTCCCTACCGGAGGGTGTCAAGTGACAGCTAATGTCATTGCCACAGGCTCTCGCCATAAAGGCATGTACAAACTTGACGTCAGTTCGAGTACTACTGCCATGCTTACTAATAACAAAGAGTCCGCTATGTTGTGGCATAGACGCCTTGGTCATATTAATGCCAAATGTTTAAACATTTTAAAAAACAAAAACGTTGGTATCGACTACGCAGGTAGTTTAAAAGAAACTTGTGTTCCGTGTTTGCAAGGCAAACTTTCAAAGAAACCTTTTCCGAACTCTACTAGTAAGTCGAGTTGCGCATTGAATTTAATTCATTCGGACTTATGCGGTCCTATGAGCACGCACTCGTGGGGCGGAGCCCTCTACTTACTAACATTTACAGACGACTTTAGTCGCAAAACTTTTGGATATGTTTTAAAACAAAAGATGAAGTTTTTAGTAAATTTGTAGAGTTTAAACATTTAGTAGAGAATCAAATGGGTCAAAAAATCAAGATTTTACGTTCGGATAACGGCCGTGAGTACGTCAACCACAGACTGTCAACCTTCTTGAAGGAGAACGGAATTATACACCAAACCACAATTCCGTATACCCCTCAGCAGAACGCGATTTCAGAACGCGCGAACCGGACGATAATTGAGAAAGCAAGATCTATGCTCCAGGACTCACAGTTACCAAAAGAGTATTGTGGAGAAGCTGTTAATACAGCCATTTACCTTAAGAATCGTACGCCAACGCAGTCTCTTAACAATAGAATCCCGGAAGAGATATGGACAGCTACGAATGTCAACCTATCTCATCTGAGAGTCTTTGGCTGCCAAGCTCACGTTCTCGTACCCAAAGAAAAACGTACGAAACTTGATGCCAAGACGCAAACGTGCATCTTCGTTGGCTACTCGACCGAAAGTAAAGGCTATCGACTCGTCAGTCCTCAAAATCCTCGAGTTATAATTGTCGCGAGAGATGTTGTCTTCATAGAAGACAAAATGCAACAGCAATCTAGTCGAAATTCACCTCTAATTGAGATGCCAGAATCCTCGCCGCAACCAACAAGTCCAACAGAGCCAGACCAAGTGCCGATCTTTGAAGAAGAGTCAGTTCCACTACTGCAACTTCACACGCAGCCTGACATCCAGACACCTGTGTCAGTACAGATCGAAACTGAACCCCTGCAAGCTGAACCTCAACCTGTTTCTGAACCAGTACCTGAAAGGAGATACCCGTCTAGGGACAGGCATCCCCCTGCGCGGTATGTCTGTACAGTTCAGATGTCTTCAGAGCTTGAGCCTGAAACGTACAAAGAGGTCACAGAGCATCCACAAAAAGATAAATGGTTCGAAGCCATGCAGGCCGAGTACAACTCATTAATGAAACATGGGACGTGGATACTAGTGCACAGACCCAAGGATCGCAAGACCATAAAATGCAAGTGGGTCTTTAAACTAAAGAAAGACACAAGCGAACAAGTTGTCAAGCACAAAGCGCGGCTAGTAGCCAAAGGATTCACTCAAGTTGCAGGCCTTGACTATGGTGAAAACATTCTCACCTGTAGCTAGACTGTCTTCAGTGAGAATTTTGATGGCATTTGCAGTCGACTTAAACTGCCAAATTGACCACCTAGATGTGGAAACGGCCTTTTTAAACGGCGATTTAGAGGAGGAAATTTACATGGAGCAACCTGAAGGCTTCTCAACCGACCCTAAACAAAGAGTTTGTCTATTGAAAAAGTCTCTCTATGGCCTAAAGCAAGCGCCACGTCAGTGGAACAAAAAGGTTTGTGGCGCAATGTCCGCCTTATCGCTGACACAAGCTACATCGGAACACTGTCTCTACTACAAACGAGACGGAAACGACTTACTAGTCGTAGCGGTATTCGTTGATGATTTCTACGTCTTGAGCAATAACGATCGACTAAAAACCGAGTTTAAGAACGAACTGAAGAAGCTCTATACCGTAAAAGACTTAGGTCCTCTTAAAGATTGTCTTGGTATGAGAGTTGTCCAAAAAGATGGGTCACTTACTCTCGACCAGACAAACTATATTGATAAATTTTATCGACAAATATAACATGACCGACGCAATATCCGTAACTACACCTATGGAGCCTGGACTCAAGCTTTACTTACCAGAGAAGGGAGATGAAATTGAAGTGCCTTATCGGGAACTCATCGGCTCTTTAATGTACATTTCAATTGGTACAAGACCCGATATTGCCCACACGGTCTCTTACTTATCCCAATTCAATGCACATTACGGGGGGGTGCACTGGAAGGCCGCTAAGAGAGTTCTTAGATACCTCAAAGGTACCAAAGATCTCAAACTACACTTCACTAAGAGCCAGAAGGCCGCTAAGAGAGTTCTTAGATACCTCAAAGGTACCAAAGATCTCAAACTACACTTCACTAAGAGCCAAAGCTATCCAGTCGGATATGTTGACGCAGACTATGGGAGTAACATTTTAGATAGGCGATCCTTTACCGGATATACTTTTATCAGACTTACTTACAGATATACTTTCAGTGGAGCACCTGTTTCTTGGGAAGCGCGCAAACAGCGTACTGTCGCGCTCTCTACCACTGAGGCAGAGTATATGGCCCTGGCAGAAGCCTGCAAGGAAGCCATCTACCTCAAAACACTCATACGGGAAGTATTCGCCATCACTCGTCCCATAATCATATACACTGACAATCAAAGTTCAATCAAACTGGCACACAACAACACTTATCATGCACGCACAAAACATATCGACATCAAACACCACTTCATACGACAATCACTAACACACCACGACCTACAACTTAAATTCATCCCTACAAATGATATGATAGCCGACATTCTTACTAAACCTTTGGCCAAACTCAAGCACTGCAAGTGCGCCAATTCTTTAGGTTTAAGTTAGGATAGGCTTCTCTGTAGGTTTATTATTTTAGGTGTCTAGTTAGTGATAATTATAGGATGTTATTTTTTGTTATTATGTTTGTGTTAGTGTTAATTTGGTGTAAAGTTAACTTTGATATGTCTATTACTTGTATATATTGTATATATACAGGGTGTTCATATTACGGGGGGGTGTTAAACCTTCTTGTTTACTTTTATAATATCAACACCCTGGCCATTTTTGATACTGTATATGTCTATATATTTGAATACTGTTTTTTTGTGTGTGTGTCACTTGTCACTTCTATCTTGTACTGCTAACCACTAACATTATACTCGTTTATCCACTAAAATACTCTTTTATTTAATAGGTTATGGGCCCAGAGTACGTTCTTAAATACGAGAATAATCATTGCTAAATAATTTAAAAAAAAGTGCTATGAGTTTTAATAATTCATCGGCGATAACGTCCTCGTCGGCACCAATGGCATCAACGTCAACGTTAACAGGTTCTGTAAGCTTCCAGAAGCTCAACGGCAAGAACTACAGCACCTGGGTATTCAGCCTGGAGTGCTTGCTCACCGATCTCGATCTTTGGGACGTCTGCACAAAAGCCATCGTGACATCAGACCCCATCGAGAAGAAGAAGGATGCGAAAGCGCGAGCGAAGATCTGCCTAGCCTGCGACGAATCGGTCTATCCGATAATAAGGTCAGCTAAATCAGCATATGAAACGCTAGAGTGCTTGAAGAAAGCCTACGCTGACAGCGGTTTGACAAGACGTTTAGGCCTTATCAAGAAATTATTAGCACAAAAATTGAATAGTAGCATGCAAGATTACGTCAACAATTTGCTAGCGACACAGCAAGAGCTGCAGGGCATCGGAGCTGAAGTAGAGGACGAGTTCCTGGCAATTATCATGCTGGCGGGACTACCTGAGTCATTCAAGCCACTCGTCATCACACTGGAGCACGCAAACATGACACTTACATCGGAGAATGTGGTGACAGCTCTCCTCAAGGAAGACCTTAGAGCTGTACCCACCTCATCCAGTGCCCATCAAGGACCTGTTAACACTGCGTTGCACGTCAACCCATCTAAGAAAATGTTTTGTAAATATTGTAAAAAGTTAGGGCACGTAATTTCGCAGTGTAAGAGTATCAAAAATAACAAAAACAAGAATGTTTCGGCAGTCAAATCTTTCAATACATCCGAATTTACACTTTCATCTTGTTTTTCTAACGTTTCTCCCACAGGTCAACAAGACTGGTTCATTGATTCTGGCGCAACTTCCCATATGAGTAACAGGAGAGAGTGGTTCATGAATATATCATCCCATACGATCCCTATTACAGTTGCAAACAAAGAACAGTTGCTCAGTCATGACAAAGGTACTGTTAATCTAAATATTTCTCCTAATGTAAGCAAAATAGGCAACGTCTTATATATCCCTGGCCTAGCTACCAATTTATTATCGGTAAGCAAATTAAATCAAAATGGTTTCGATGTATTGTTTACATCAAAAGGTGCGAGCATCTTCCCTACCGGAGGGTGTCAAGTGACAGCTAATGTCATTGCCACAGGCTCTCGCCATAAAGGCATGTACAAACTTGACGTCAGTTCGAGTACTACTGCCATGCTTACTAATAACAAAGAGTCCGCTATGTTGTGGCATAGACGCCTTGGTCATATTAATGCCAAATGTTTAAACATTTTAAAAAACAAAAACGTTGGTATCGACTACGCAGGTAGTTTAAAAGAAACTTGTGTTCCGTGTTTGCAAGGCAAACTTTCAAAGAAACCTTTTCCGAACTCTACTAGTAAGTCGAGTTGCGCATTGAATTTAATTCATTCGGACTTATGCGGTCCTATGAGCACGCACTCGTGGGGCGGAGCCCTCTACTTACTAACATTTACAGACGACTTTAGTCGCAAAACTTTTGGATATGTTTTAAAACAAAAGATGAAGTTTTTAGTAAATTTGTAGAGTTTAAACATTTAGTAGAGAATCAAATGGGTCAAAAAATCAAGATTTTACGTTCGGATAACGGCCGTGAGTACGTCAACCACAGACTGTCAACCTTCTTGAAGGAGAACGGAATTATACACCAAACCACAATTCCGTATACCCCTCAGCAGAACGCGATTTCAGAACGCGCGAACCGGACGATAATTGAGAAAGCAAGATCTATGCTCCAGGACTCACAGTTACCAAAAGAGTATTGTGGAGAAGCTGTTAATACAGCCATTTACCTTAAGAATCGTACGCCAACGCAGTCTCTTAACAATAGAATCCCGGAAGAGATATGGACAGCTACGAATGTCAACCTATCTCATCTGAGAGTCTTTGGCTGCCAAGCTCACGTTCTCGTACCCAAAGAAAAACGTACGAAACTTGATGCCAAGACGCAAACGTGCATCTTCGTTGGCTACTCGACCGAAAGTAAAGGCTATCGACTCGTCAGTCCTCAAAATCCTCGAGTTATAATTGTCGCGAGAGATGTTGTCTTCATAGAAGACAAAATGCAACAGCAATCTAGTCGAAATTCACCTCTAATTGAGATGCCAGAATCCTCGCCGCAACCAACAAGTCCAACAGAGCCAGACCAAGTGCCGATCTTTGAAGAAGAGTCAGTTCCACTACTGCAACTTCACACGCAGCCTGACATCCAGACACCTGTGTCAGTACAGATCGAAACTGAACCCCTGCAAGCTGAACCTCAACCTGTTTCTGAACCAGTACCTGAAAGGAGATACCCGTCTAGGGACAGGCATCCCCCTGCGCGGTATGTCTGTACAGTTCAGATGTCTTCAGAGCTTGAGCCTGAAACGTACAAAGAGGTCACAGAGCATCCACAAAAAGATAAATGGTTCGAAGCCATGCAGGCCGAGTACAACTCATTAATGAAACATGGGACGTGGATACTAGTGCACAGACCCAAGGATCGCAAGACCATAAAATGCAAGTGGGTCTTTAAACTAAAGAAAGACACAAGCGAACAAGTTGTCAAGCACAAAGCGCGGCTAGTAGCCAAAGGATTCACTCAAGTTGCAGGCCTTGACTATGGTGAAAACATTCTCACCTGTAGCTAGACTGTCTTCAGTGAGAATTTTGATGGCATTTGCAGTCGACTTAAACTGCCAAATTGACCACCTAGATGTGGAAACGGCCTTTTTAAACGGCGATTTAGAGGAGGAAATTTACATGGAGCAACCTGAAGGCTTCTCAACCGACCCTAAACAAAGAGTTTGTCTATTGAAAAAGTCTCTCTATGGCCTAAAGCAAGCGCCACGTCAGTGGAACAAAAAGGTTTGTGGCGCAATGTCCGCCTTATCGCTGACACAAGCTACATCGGAACACTGTCTCTACTACAAACGAGACGGAAACGACTTACTAGTCGTAGCGGTATTCGTTGATGATTTCTACGTCTTGAGCAATAACGATCGACTAAAAACCGAGTTTAAGAACGAACTGAAGAAGCTCTATACCGTAAAAGACTTAGGTCCTCTTAAAGATTGTCTTGGTATGAGAGTTGTCCAAAAAGATGGGTCACTTACTCTCGACCAGACAAACTATATTGATAAATTTTATCGACAAATATAACATGACCGACGCAATATCCGTAACTACACCTATGGAGCCTGGACTCAAGCTTTACTTACCAGAGAAGGGAGATGAAATTGAAGTGCCTTATCGGGAACTCATCGGCTCTTTAATGTACATTTCAATTGGTACAAGACCCGATATTGCCCACACGGTCTCTTACTTATCCCAATTCAATGCACATTACGGGGGGGTGCACTGGAAGGCCGCTAAGAGAGTTCTTAGATACCTCAAAGGTACCAAAGATCTCAAACTACACTTCACTAAGAGCCAGAAGGCCGCTAAGAGTTCTTAGATACCTCAAAGGTACCAAAGATCTCAAACTACACTTCACTAAGAGCCAAAGCTGTCCAGTCGGATATGTTGACGCAGACTATGGGAGTAACATTTTAGATAGGCGATCCTTTACCGGATATACTTTTATCATGAGTGGAGCACCTGTTTCTTGGGAAGCGCGCAAACAGCGTACTGTCGCGCTCTCTACCACTGAGGCAGAGTATATGGCCCTGGCAGAAGCCTGCAAGGAAGCCATCTACCTCAAAACACTCATACGGGAAGTATTCGCCATCACTCGTCCCATAATCATACACACTGACAATCAAAGTTCAATCAAACTGGCACACAACAACACTTATCATGCACGCACAAAACATATCGACATCAAACACCACTTCATACGACAATCACTAACACACCACGACCTACAACTTAAATTCATCCCTACAAATGATATGATAGCCGACATTCTTACTAAACCTTTGGCCAAACTCAAGCACTGCAAGTGCGCCAATTCTTTAGGTTTAAGTTAGGATAGGCTTCTCTGTAGGTTTATTATTTTAGGTGTCTAGTTAGTGATAATTATAGGATGTTATTTTTTGTTATTATGTTTGTGTTAGTGTTAATTTGGTGTAAAGTTAACTTTGATATGTCTATTACTTGTATATATTGTATATATACAGGGTGTTCATATTACGGGGGGGTGTTAAACCTTCTTGTTTACTTTTATAATATCAACACCCTGGCCATTTTTGATACTGTATATGTCTATATATTTGAATACTGTTTTTTGTGTGTGTGTCACTTGTCACTTCTATCTTGTACTGCTAACCACTAACATTATACTCGTTTATCCACTAAAATACTCTTTTATTTAATAAAGGCTAAAATGTTGGTAGCGATTCGGACGAACCAAAACATCAACTGATTGGACCCAACATTTTGGTCTCCACCAACTTATTTATATTTCTAAAATGACAAAGGAAATTAAAACATCATCTGGTTTCAATGACCGTACCGCTTTAATACATTCTTATATAACATCATATAAGTTACAAAATACATAAACAGTTTATATAGGTAACAAAACTCGTGACTAGCGTTTGAGAGAAATAGTAAAGTGTGAAACCTTTTCGATATATTTAGATGCCTCGATAATATAGAATAAACGTTTACAAAACTGATATAATATGTATTATGGTAAACACAATAGAATGGTACATAGTCAAAACCGTAAAGACAAAAAATATGTCAAGATTTCTTACAAATGATTTGTTCCCGAATAGAAATACAACCAGACAGATGAATAGCGAGGGAGGGTTAGTCCGGAAGCATTCGGCGCCGAAGGCTCGTTCTGGCTCCTGTTGGTGTGGGAAACCATGAGGGTGGCACCGAATGTGATAACCACTCGACAGTCCAGGATTACTGGCACAATTTCGCACCCTATTTATCACTAAGATATCCCTTCCTCACTAGTCTGTAATGTAATGAATGTAATGGATACACTAGGTGCGCCAGAAATGGGTCTAGAAGATACCTACAATACGACAAACTTTATCTTTAATGGCACAGATCAAAAAGTAATAGTCGCCAGGGATGGCACGTGGGAGGGATTAATCACATGACCCATGGATACTGTTAATAAAAAACAGCTGTTATTTTACCGTCGAAGACAGTCTTAAAGAAAGAAGTGGTTAAAAGTGACCCGGTCGTACGTTTGGCACGGCTTGTGTAAAAAAGTAGAATTCCATTATTAATACTTAGCCAACGTTGTGTAAAAAATAAATAATCCTATCATTGTAACATTTACTCCGGTAGTTTCGACCATAGTATCGGACTATAGGTAACAAAAGAACAGTGAAGCTTTTGTACAATAAATCATCGAGTGCTAGAATAATTTTAGAAGCATATTGGTTGATGACTATGATCGAATCTAATAGCTATTACAAAATAAGTTACATTTCCTTAAAGGGATTCTCTCCATTTACAATAACTTATTTTAGGTAATTCATACATTCCACTTAGTATTATTACAACTCAGGGCCTACCTAAATTATAATGCCATACAGCGGCGTTGAACAGCAAATAATAAAGAAAATTTATAATGAAAAATCTGAATCCTACATACCTATTTATATTTATGTTTCAACAATATAATATTTATGAATTCCCATGTTGATTTGAATCTTCCATCATAAAGTTGCAATAAAAAATTATTAAATATCAATTATATCTCGGATACTGCATTCACTGCAGGCAACACAAGCATTTTTCTGTCATTCAACTACCATGAACGCGTATGTGCTTACTTATATTATAAAAGTGGAATAACCGTGGGGTAGCGTATGCCATGCTTTGTCCTTATCTGTAATTGTGACAATTGTATCTGACAAAGTGACAAAGCATGGCATAAGCTACCCACGTTTATAAGTAAGGAGGTGCGAGTTTAAAGATGTGGCACCCGGTTAAAGCATTGTCAAACACAGTAACGGCCCTTCTAAGCCAAATAGCTGCATCTCAGATGAGACTCCTGTGGTTGTTACCTCCAATTTGTTACCACTGGGTAACTAATAGGAATAAAAATTCCCAACTGTTACCGCTAAGTACTAGGATTTCATTTCCCAGTAGTTATCACCAAATATTGTAGTGGTAACAAATGGAAGAAATATTCCCAGCTGTTAACACTGAGGTGGGAATAACCCAACTCCCATAGCAATCACAACCTCATCCATCACTGACAGTAACAATTAAATCTGAGATACTACTTATTGGATTAGGAGGGCAGAGAAGCAGTTCGTCTTCAAACAAAGGTATATCGCGCGGCTTGCGTGTGTGCGTGCCTCGACCGTGCGAGCCACCACAAGCAAACTTAACAGGACGCACCGAGCCAGTTTAGAGCATTTCTCTTTTTTTGCCACTTTGAGTGACATCGCCAGATTAAAAAAAAATGCCGGTAGGTAGAGAACATGTATATATGTCCCAAAAAAAAGTGCATGGAAAGTTCCTTTTGTGTTACCAAACACGTATGAATATCGGTAACACAAAAGGAACTTTAGAACGAAAAGGAATTATTGCATAGTTTGATGTTGTCTACCTACTACCTGCAATTTTTTTTAATTTGGCGATGTCACTCATAGTGGTAAAAAAAGAGAAATGCTCTTTAGCCGGGGCGGCGCCGTCGCCGCGTTTGGTTGTGTGCGTAGGTATCGAGCGAAGCACATCTACGTAATCCTAGCGCCCGAGCAGCAAATAGGTATCAGACACTCCTAAGGGGCTCGTCTCTGGCTAGAGACGAACTACTGTTCCATTTATACTAGCAAAGCCGCCAGCGAATGCGTTAGTTACTAAAGAACTATTAACTCACTCTGCCCTTGTGCCACAGTCTATGCAAGCCTATCTTACGCGTTACTTTCAATATTTATTTTCCATGGGCCTGAAAACTTTATCCTTGAAGGTGTACAAAATTTTCAAACCTTCAGGGAAGAAATTAGAACAATAAGTAAGTTAAAGTTTTCATTTCCAAATAAATAAGTATAATTGATTGGTTGTTGTTCAGTTAAACTGCCATCAAAGATACAGCATCTAGAGTAAAATAAAATGGTACCTAAACACGTTATAAATGGCGGCAGAGAATGATTTTCAAACAAAGTTCCAAAGCATATCACTCAACATTCAAACGTGTTAGTTCGTATTCATTTCTAACATTAATCCTAGAAGCGTAGCCAATAGAGATGATCGTTAAGATTTGCCAGTACAGATGGTTGCAACGAGTGAGCTAGCAAGAGTTGTACAAAATTCAACTTTTGCCAGTTCATTCGACGCTGCCATCATCTATATTGTATCCTACAATGAAATTACTCATATTTTTAAATCTAAAAACTATCAGTTTCATTATCCGCCCCAGTTTGTGATATTTCATATTGTAAACACATATTTCCTAGACCTATCGTCTGCGAAAGTTATTATCGACCTTATCACACGGCGGCTCTGAACTATGCCGTTTCTCGATGTATAAGGCACGGAAAACAAAGGCTTGGAAGCTGCCACGAGTCGGCCACCATTCGACCAGAACATCTATTGGGGATGGGAAACTACTCACTAAGGTACACAGATCCATTAATACAGCTAAATCTTCATTTAAAATATACAACCTCACACTTTAATTGTATTAGTATGAATTTTGTGGTTGACAGGTCTCTTAACCTTTTGAGAAGTAGCGCCAACTCCTTATGGAAGTTTAATTAAAATAAATATCAGGGGACAATCTCACACAAATTGACCTAGTCCCAAACTAAGCTCTAGGCTTGTACTATGGGTACTAGACAACGATAAACATACCTATACAGAGAATACATAGTTAAATACACGTAGAAATCATCCAAAGTCACAAATGGGTGAGGACTAAAAAGTTTTATCATAGCAGCTAAGGCGAAAGCGTTCCGTAAGTATCGCACAATAGAAAGTTTTATAGAAAAAATAATTGCGCGTTAAAATGACCAACTTTTTTGACCTTACCCAAACACCGCCAAAAAAACCCTATCGTCATATCAGCCGAAGGACGTCCAATGAAGGACATAGGCCTTGCCATTAATAAAAAAAAGAAGATGAAGATATCTATGCCTTCCCCAAGGATAATGAGCCGGTTTTGTGCTACCGACATCAATCCACTTAAAATTAAATGATTCAAGATAGTTCTCGCGCGCGTTGTTCTGACCTACACTAATTGATTTGACTGTGTCATTGAACGGCATAATTCAGATCGCATTAATATATTATTTGATAATATTTACATTCATAAATAACTTTCATTGTATGTCTATTCTACTCGCTACGACATAGCTTAGTTATACATCCAATACACAAGGAATAGCCTTAATGATAGTGGGATCATTATTGTATAATTATATTAAACAGTACCTAAGATTCATTGACTTCAAAAACTGATTAAAATAATAGAAAAAATATGGTAAAGTAAAAAACTTACTCGATTAATTTTCACATAATTTCACAGGAACTTCGTATTTTAAATACATTTCATTATTTGAGACGTCGTGGGAGCCGCGGATTGTTCACAACCTTGCATTGTGATAGAATCGAGACGTATAAGCGATTATTATGCTATTTGGGCAACAGGAATCTTACTTAGCACAATAAACAAGAAAAAAAAATGCAAAGCTGTAGGTAGTGCGAGCAATGCTACGAGTGCTACGCTGTGGTCTGTTGGCGCATTTCTCCACTGTGAGGGAGGTTTTCAAACAAGTGTACATAGTTAAGGACTAAAATAAAGAAACAGTAACTTTAGTCAGTTGCGTCACAAATATGAACTTATACTATTAGACAAATCGTGGTATCTCAAACAAAACTCCTGTAGCAAGTGCGACCATATTACTAACGAGTGAGGATTGAATTTGCTTCGTTTGTTAAATTTGAGATACTGGCTTAAGTTACTGTTTCTTAATTGAAGTCCACTTGTTTTGAAAACCAACCATAAAGCGTAAATCTTTGAACAGTGGACCCGAAATCGGGTCGATGGCACTGAATGTGTCAAATCAACCTTCGAATGTGTTCTCTCTCACTCGCTCTTACACTTGCTAGTCTAACCGACTTGTCCCAAACCCGAAAGACTATTAACCACAGCTCTGGACCTAATTACTAATAAATAATATGATATAAATATGGTAATAAAAATGTTGTACCATTAATTATTTACTTTGGAAGGTGTAAGTTTGCATCTAGTTACAAAAGTGACTATTTCTATACGAATGACAATGATGACATATCATTAATACAGAGTACACGCAGTTTTATATCGCTACATACATATTTTACAAAACCAATATCTAATAGGTGTCAAAACTAGTATAGCCATTGATAGACACAGTAGTCAGACGTTGGGCGACTTCTAAACATGCGGTGGAAAATTAGGTTAAAAACTTAAGTAAAGCCTCTCTTCCATGTAGCCCTGTAACACATCCGTATACAACGTTCGACATTCTATATTTGTAATTTGATGTAAATTCGGTGTAGGTCTCGTAGTTCGACTGACCGATATTAGTGTCATAAATATGAGATAGGTTTAGGTTATGCTGGTTCTTCAGCTGGCCCGGAGGGCCTAAACAACCTAGAAACAGGAGCTCCGCGTAAGCGGAGCACCGTTGACTCTGTTAAACATTTTGCAATAGAAAGATTGGCCAGTCGAACAACGTTGTCGAACGACGCGGCCGGAGGGGAAAATTCCATATTAGTTTTGTACACAATTACATGCAAGAGAGGCTTTACTAAAGTTTTTTACCTAAACTGTGTTGTATTGATTTAGATGAAATCAGCGAAATATTGGTAGTGTCTTTTCATTTCACCACAGATTTACACTACACTATTTATATTGTATTTATTAATAAAGAAGAAAAAAATTCCCTGAGGACCTATGGGACATATAGTTAGGTTTTGACGTGCTATCAGTTGACTACGGCTAGTAACTTGTCCATATCGTACCGAAAACAACATACGGTGGTAAACAAGAACCTATGCAAATTACAAGTTTGACAAAAAAATGTGTGCGAGTGCGTTGGGCATTTCACTAATCACTACTGTCTGCCAACGATATTTTTATTTTAGTGCACATAGCCGATGATATACTGAACATTAGGGTTGGTTGTGATCTCTTTTTACTTCATGGCCGTAATCTTCTTTTATGTTATATTAATATCCTTAAGTGGATACGGCCAAACTGAATAGGAAATACTATAAAGACCCAGAACACATTGATATTTCGGCCTGCCACGTCTAATTCCGCCACATTCTAAGTAACATGAACCTAGACATCAAACGACAAGTTTTAATAATGATTTATTCATTAGTAGCTTAGGATTAATAACACAGTTTTATACAGACGACGCGTCAAACTTGAAGGTACAAATGGAAGCATGTAGGCGTAATGTTCGTGCACATATTTGATCTGGTGGCATCACATTGATACGAGGACTATGTCGCCGTGTGTTATTATTCTAAGTTTAGAAGCCTAAACTTTACCCACAGGCTAGCACTTCCAAGTGTCAGTCTTTTAAAAAAATCGGGTCTAATTCAATGTCAAAAAAAATGTACAACTGGTACTCATTGAAAAAAAAACTACATCTAATCAAGGCCGAATAGCGTTCCGCGCTACTTGCAAACCAAGATTTATGTCGCAGCATGTTCCTACGCCTAAAACTAATTAGGTATGATGCAGCTATTAATAAATAACACCCATAGTTTATATACTTCAAAATATTTCAACGAGCTGCATGAATTTGCATCGATGAAACCGGAGATTCGTCGTTTCTACTGTTATAAGGCAACGTGTCTCGCTCGAGCGCCGGCCGCGAGCGCTAGCCGGAGCACATCTCCGAGTGGTCGTCCCAGGCCGCCACCTGCGAGAGGAACTTTGATTAATCCTTTATAAGGCAGAGGCGATTTAGAGACTTTTTTATATTTATATATATATGTGTGTTTTCCCCGTGTGGTTGCCGGGTTAGAATAGTGCCACTCCATGTCTTCCCGTGGATGTTGTAAGAGGCGACTAAGGGAATAAGGGCTTGTAGTACTGTTAGGCTTGATGGGCTTGCAACCTGTCACTAATACACTGGTAAACTTCTTGGCCTGATTGTGCATAATGTGGTTACAGAATTATACACAGGTATTTTTAGAGTTGTTGGTATTTCTCTAGCTCTGCCTACTGAAGGCGTGATGTTATGTATATATATATATATAGAATTTTAACCACAAGCACTATACAATATGATACATATTCTGTTGTTTTTATAGGAAAAATAACTTTCTTTTAAATTATTCCCTAGCAAGTGTCAAACATGGGACTGTACGGGAAAAGGGTTAAGATACCATGAAAACATTATGGTTTCAGCAGAAAATAGCGTTCGATGAAATGATACATTCGATGAATGGTGTTTCGATGATGTCTGTTTACCCCACGCTGGGAATGAAGGTGTGATGTTATGTAAAGTTTATGCCGACTGACTTGTCTTATTTAGTTAACACTTTTATAACTTTAAAATGCATCGTTTTTATTTTAAATGGTTCTTTTCTGGTGAATAAAGCAACTAGAGACTAAATTTGGCACGCCATTTTCCTGATTTTTACATCATGGATGATTTTTATGACCAAATGTAATTACAGGCAGAAAAGGGAGCATTTTGAGGTTATTTATTTATTTATTTAGTTATAAAAGTGTTTAGTAAGTAAGATAAGTCAGTTGGAGTATATGGGTGAATCAACTTTTAAAGTAGTCCTTATTTTTCAACATGTTTCACAAATGATATGTTTTATAAAAATTATATACAGTAGAACCCGCTTAAGACGATTCTGAGGGGATCTAGCAAAAAAGTGTCTTAAACGGGAAATCGTATTAAACGTGAAAATAAAACTAGTAATATTTCATGTACACACATTTACATGTAACTTGTTTATTTTAAATCGAAGATACAAATAAATATGTTTACGTAAAAGTGTATATTAATAACAATTGTTTTACTTTAAGTAATTATTTATTTTAGATTGACGTAATGATTTGGATGCATTTTTCATAACAAGATTTTCAATATATATCCATACATTAAATTATGGATCGCTTCTTCGCTATTACCCATAGACGATACATAGCGTCTTAAATCTGCTACAACTGGCAACGCCTGAGCATTTGACAAAATTGGAGGCGTTTCCTCCTGTTCGTGTGCGTCTTCATCATCACTTAGATAGAATTTAATAACCCACAACAATTGAAACTTAAAACAAATCAAAACACAGCCACACAAACCGCAGCGTGCAGCGGTAATGAGTGAATGATTTTTTTTAAGTGTAAGTACCCACCAATTAGCCGATCGCTTAGTCGTCACAACACTCAAACTTACCTGGACAGGCGGAGGTGTCGCTGGAATCGCGTCCCTTAGTACGATATGCTCTTTTTCACCCGCGTACATTACTTGGTATTATGGTTTTAGAAGACGTACTAAGCGGGACGCGAGTCGTATTAACCGTGAAAAAATTTATGAAAACAGGCCTCAAGTTGCAGGGACCGGCAGAAAATGGCGTATTATGCGGGAAATCGTATTATAAACGTGATCGTATTAAGCGGGTTCTACTGAATTTGCTAACGACGTGGCTTATATATGTTTATGAAATCAGACATTGGGTTTATTTTTGAACTGATTTTATTATATATAGTAGTTGTAAATATTAACATAGGTGGTAAGTAGGTTTTGTATGAAAAATGTGCATTTTCCCCAGAGATACCAGATTTTTCTGAAGTTAAAAAAAATAAGGTGTTAAACGAGTAAGGTCTGTAAATTTGTCTATTTTTTACATTCATGCATTATTATCAATCATAAGTCATTTGAAAAGTTTTAATACCACAAAAGAAAAGGAGTACCTTAAAAGTAGACTGACCAATATGTATGTTGTGTTGTGTTGTGTTGTGTTGTGTTGTGTGTTGTGTGCTGACCTGGCACTCGCGCGAGCAGTACCACTGGTTGGCGCAGCCGGCGCAGACGAACTGCGCGGCGCGGCGGCGGCAGCCCTGGCAGGCGGGCGCCTCGTCGGGCGCGGCGCCGGCCTCGTCGATGACCAGCCGCCCCCCCCCCCCGCCCGAGCCCGCCGGCGACGCCGCCGAGCCCGGCGAGCCCGGCGACGGCGAGTCCTCCTGCACGCACACCACACCACCCCACACTCCTTACATACCCACCTACAATGCCTAACGCAACACAACTAAACAGGTATTAAGGTGGGTACGAATTAGACCAGTCCCGGCTCGAGGCACGCCCGGCTCATTTATTTTGCTTAAATTCGTACGCGGTCACGCGCTGTGCGCGAGCAGCGCGCGAACGGCGAGCCGTCGAGAGTCGGTCTTTTGACCGTGCTCATCACACACTGTCATCGTCACCAAGGTTGTATGCTGATTACAGTCTATATCAAGTCGTATTATCTAAAATCTTCCTTCTTACAATGGTAAGAGGTTCTTAAGGTGATACAAGTTCTTGTGCTAAAATATCCCAATGTTTTACCACTACTATTCCGCTATACAAGACTGCCCTGCTAACACAAATGGCAGTATCCGACACAAAACTCCTGTAGCAAATGCAACCTTAACACTAACAGGATAGAATTGAATCTGCTTTGGCTGTTGAATTTGAGATACTGCTTATTGGCTTAGGAGGGCAGAAGAGTTTTTGAACACTTTTTTTTTTGGCAATTGGTTTTTAGGCAAAATCGCAACGCAATTTTACCTACGTCTGATTTGATGGTGCAAGTTATGATTATATAAATCAAAATATTATAATTCAATAAGCATTCGACTGTGTAATTCATAGGATATATTATTATCGGACAAAATGCAATGTAACAAGTCGACCAACACTACAACTACTATCTTGTAATTATTTTGCGTAGTAAGTGATTTTAAAACGAAGTAGAAAATAAACGCAAAGGCTATTTCATAAGGACCTGCGCTCGCGCCGCGCCGGCAATGCTCCGACCATTCGAACACAGGTGGCTTGTAAATGTATTTCTTTTACAGTTCCAAGATGCCGATGCATTCGCCGACAGCTGACAATTATTACTCATTCAAATATGCTCCTTTTGTAATCGATTGCTCTATAGTACTGGTCCTAAGCCTAACTGTAAGCCTATAATTGTATTTTTAATAGTAAATAAATAAGGCTTTATAACGGTATCCTATCATTTCATAACCAATGTTTCACAAATGATTCATTTCACAAACATATCATTTGACAACCCGCGTTTTTTTCCGAAACTGTAAATAATTCTGGATTTATTTCAGGACTATCGTGTAGAACCCTAATGCGTATATCGCATGAATATCGTGTAGAAAAAAATGTTACAGAAAAAAAAGCGGGTTGGCAAACGAATAGGTTGCGAAACGATGCATTTGTCAAAGATTTGTCGGCGAAAAGGCAGAGAACCTTTTATAACATATAGGATTCTTCAGTGATCTAGTAAGCAGCAAAAAATACTAAATATTAAACCGAATCTTTATTGAAAATTGCTTCTCTAGGAATGGAATTGCTTTCTGAACAGAAGAGATAAAAAATGGTACTATATATTGTTGATACAAACTCACCAACTGGACGACCTCTTCCGGCTTCTCGGTGGGCGCATCGGGCGGCGGCGGCGTGGGCTGCACCGGCGTTATCGTAATCTCGCCGCAATTCTAAACGACACACGACTCACGTTAGCTTGGCAGCCGGGGCTTGAGCGTTCAGCGCCGTAATATCCATATTGAGTCTAATTTCGGGAAACCGTCCCATTCTAATTATATAAGTTGGACAGAGAACTTAGAATGTTGGATATGTTTGTCAACGATGGGCTTTATTAACTAATTTAAAAAGGTGGATCTGGGTTTGTTCTAGTTCTAAACCACGGCACAAATTTGCCATATAAATATAACATGGCATGAGCCATAAAGGTTAAAAAGTAAGTTAAAAATATACAACCAAAAAAATTACAATCTATAGACAATTTTTCGTCTTATGCCGGGGCCACTTATGTTTTGTAGTGGCGTCTGATTTCTTTAACATGAGATATGATAGGGACATCAATACGCACGTGTCATTTTGTAAGTCATCCCACGGTTTAACTACAATTTAATAGTTTAGAATAGAATAACTTCATTTCAGGCAACTTACAAAAAAAGAAAAATGAAAGCATTTCTTGGCTCATGCCAATTTTAGACTTTAACTAAGGTTTAATGCCTTAGTTAAAGTTATGTATAATTATTTATTATACTAAATCTGTCTAAACAACGATTAACAACATCCACAATGCCATAGGTTTAATCTTGTCTTAGTTTTTAAAAAGATTTTACAAGACTAACTTAACAGATAGTACAAATTTCGATAACTTTTAATCTGTTAATAGCGGGATAAATTAAATTCTTTACTATTCCAATTTAAACCCAGACCAGGGCTGGGATTCTACACGGTAATAACGATATCGTCTTTGACGTGTTTCCGTAATGTCAACGTGTGATAACTCTTATGTCATTTACAATAATGGCGACTGTGACATAAACGATTCTAAAACACCTCAAATGCGATATCGTTATAACGCTGTAGAATAGAGGCCCTGGGTCGATAACAGAATAAAGAACAAATAAATATCACAACTGACATTCAACATAAGACTGCTGATAATATTAGTCCGTAACTTATTATAAAATTATAA
Organism: Acleris holmiana; assembly: GCA_949316455.1. Taxonomy (NCBI): domain Eukaryota; kingdom Metazoa; phylum Arthropoda; class Insecta; order Lepidoptera; family Tortricidae; genus Acleris; species Acleris holmiana. The sequence goes on along the minus strand of OX438773.1, from coordinate 3,024,315 downwards.
TATAGTAAAAATTAGACCAAGTATAATAACGTTTTTTAAAAACGCTCGCAAATAACGCTCATGTAGTGCAATGACTATGAAGTGGCACACGTGATTTTTTTAAATGAGTATTGCCATCCTTATAAGTATTTACATTTAATTAAACACTTAGATTTTGTAAAAATTGCTTTTTAAATAGTTGACATGCCAGAATGCGTTTGAGACGATTTTCTGATATCAAAAATATATGAAATACAGCTCTGCAGTGTTCATTTATAAGTTAGAACTACCAAACATGGAATATTAATAAAACATTCTGAGATTAGTGTTTATTTAAAATTATTATAGAGGTACCGATAAACAATAATAGAAATGGACTATTTTCAGTCATTGAGCGTAAATAGTTCTCAAATCCCATTTCCACCGCAACAGTTTTTCAAAGAACGCATTCCCCGCAATCAACTAAACAAAAAGGCATCTTAAAATCTAAATTTTGAATTTGGAATGATCAAGGCCAATTGTCACACCGATAGGTTGTCGTACGTTAAGGTACCTTGGCCTGACCGAACGCGGGCAGATTGGGCGCGCACTGCTTCCGTTCCGGAGACGTGAGCAGTTTAGCCAACGTCGGCGAGTAACTCTGTGCAGGGGGCGCCTGCTGCAACGTTGGCAACACCCATTCATCCATTTAAAATGGGAACTTGGTTTGAATATAGAATGTCGAATGTGGATTACGGTTTTGTGACGCGCTGTGTTTATAGCCAGTTACAGTTGTGGTTTTCTGCACCTGTTGCGTGTTTTGTGCTTGTTAGTTGAGCTAGCACCATATAAAGACACATTCTAGAGACAATTCAATTGTTCCTTTTTCAAACTTGTCAACAGAAATCGACACTAAGGAACGAATTTATCGTCAATATTAATGACTCATTAACTGACTGGAGTGCGGCTTTAACCTCGTAAGGCCCATACTACAAACAGTTTTGTAAGTGGGAATTTGAATCTACAAGCAAGGACATAAAGTTCAATTACCTTTGCTCTTAAATGCCGTGTTCATCTTTGAAACAAATAAAAACCGGGCAAGAGCATGTCCGACCATGCTCAGTGTAGGGTTCCGAAGCAGTTTAGTACCACAAACACAAAAATTGACAACTAATAACTAACTTGACTCTAAGAAAAATTAGGGCTTTAAAACTGAATATTTCATAAACGGATCTCTTAATCGAAATTTTTTAACCCGTAATATTGTTGAAAGACCTATCCAACAACACCCCACACTATGAGGTAGACGAGAAAAAAAAACATCTCCACGTTAAGTGTAAGGAAGGTACACTAAAAAAAAAAACGTATTTAAGATTTTATTTTACCACTTTGTTGGCATGACTAATATGTATATGTCATGCCAAATTACAGCTTTCTAGTACTAAGAGTCTCTGAGCTAGGCCGCGGACGGACGGACATGGCGAAACTATAAGGATTCATATTTGGACTACGGAACCCTAAAAATGAACTTTATACTCACTATTATACAGCACATCGGGTCTCACGAGGTTATAAGACGTTAAGAAGAAAAAAATGTGTAATGCATCATAAACGCGTGTCTTATAGCTCCACTGGCCAAGTTTTTGTTTGAATTGACGAGATGTTTATAACTTATAAAGCAGGGCCCTATACAATTTAATCCTGGACCATATTAACCCTTAAGGTCACAAAATTAAAAAAAAATCTAACCTTATTTGAATTAAAGTGTTTTCTTTTTATAAAAAACACGTTGAGGATGTATACGAGTAGCATATGCATACTATACAAAGTAACTTAAAGGGTTAATAACATTTTGTTACTGATATGGTAGCTTTTACAATAATGTTAGCATTACACCTCAATACGAAATGGAAGAGAGGCCGTAGTCTGTTTATGCCAAATAAAAATTAATCACAACTCTAAAACAATAGAGCATCATTCCATTCTTGGAACAAATATAACGGCTGATGAGTGATCATAAGCAGGCCTTAGCAGAAGTATCCAGCGAAAGGGACAGAGATATATACTCTGCTTACTTATAGCTCTGTCCCTTTCACTGAATGGTAATTTTCATTAACAGCTTATGAGTTCCAAGCGCGAAACAAAACCGTAACCTCAACATACAACAATGATATTAAGCTGAAAGTGAGCTGAATATGAATGAATATCAAATTTACAAAATGGCTGATAAATACCTTGGTCAAAATTCCATGGAGTAGGGAATTCTGCTGCGTTGTAGGAGTTTCCTGGGTAGTGGTTACGGGTAATAAGGAGATCTCAGGGTATGGTGGTGGAGGAGGTAACCTAGGGCTGGGGGAGGCCATCCTTTCCGCTTGCTTCTGAATTTCTTCGTGGTTCCTCTCCGAGCGTCGCCTACCCTCTGGCCTGATGTGGTGTTCCGGAGGGCGGTTGGTGACTGTTTCTGGGGGCCTGGTCGGCATCATGCCAGGGCCGTGCTGCATATTGGCGAATTGAACCAGCACATCTTTGAAGGAGAGGCCGTTGGGGAGGGAGCCGGCTTGGATTTGTTGCAGCCGGTCGAGCATTGCTTTTTGATTCTGTAATTTAATATTTAGAGTATTTATTGTAAGTGAACAATTTAGGCATAGTACATTTTAGGGAAAGCGTCAGTTGGCCGTAAAAATAAGTATCGCTTCATGTAAAAATCACTTTATTAAATAAATAAATATCAGGGGATAATTTCACACGTATTGACCTAGTCCGAAACTAAGCTCTAGACTTGTACTATGGGTAATAAATAGCCCCTCGTACACACTGTCGACACTGTGTCGTCAACAACAATATACATACTTATTTAGAGAAATAAATACTTAAATATCATGATCAGACAAATATTTGCCCATACTGGGAATCAAACCGCGACCGCTAGCTTCAGCGCGTCGTCACAAATTGTAGAGAAAGAAAAAAAGTGGACAGAAGATAGTCAAATTTAATTAAAAATATATTACGGGTGTGGATTTTACCATACCGTCACAGTAACAAAAAACTATTAATGTTCTTTAGGTAATGGCGTCACAAACTCATGTCCCATGTGGTAGCTAATACGCTACGTTAATAGGTACGTCTATGAAGTCAGCAAAGTCATCATACACGCGTAGTATAGTACATCAAAATGTACTATACTAATCAACTTATATTTTCTGTCACGCCACACATATTACATGTAACATAGTTTAAATTGTGTAAAACTTTCTTCGTTACCCCAAATTCGCCCTTGAAGTACGTCAATGCGATTATTAACTCTAGTGTAAATAAATTGGCTTCAGCCTAAGGTCGCGCGGGTCGCCAAGCGGTTTTTTATTTAATGCAAGCAGCAAGGTCAAAATGTTTGAGAAAGAACGACACGAGCAAAAACTGACAAGTCATTTTAAATGGAGTTAGTGAGTGTTAAAAACACAATTCGATAGAGATTGGGTACTGTTACAACGTTGGGTGAACCAAATATACTGAAAAACCGTCAGCGATAATATGGAACCTGCATGAAAAACATAAAAGTTTCATTGATACGATTTAGGAGAAAACGTAAAAAAAAATACATATAAGACGCAATAAACTAAGTTTTGACCCGTTTATTAAGATTTCGTGTAGAATAAAAACTTGTTAACCCTCTGCAACTGACGTGACGTCTATCAGACACCGCCAAAAAAAAACGCTTTATAGCGTGAAATAGGTCTGTATCGCTCAGCAACCTCTCCTAAAGACTCGGGGCATTATAAACTAACCTATGTTAAAAACTCCAGATTTGTTTACCTTGTTCAAGTTAATGTCATTTTTTTATTTAGAAGCCCATATACATGCTTATTATAAATTCCACATGAAAATTAAATAATCATGCTATACAAAAATAAAAAAATAAAATAATAAAACAATACTTATCATTGACCCATTAGTATTTTTTCCATGTTTTATCAAAAATGACGTCAGACAGACTCCACCTCAGTAGAATGTTTCTAAAAAAGTCACCACAATTGCAGAGGGTTAAAAAAACTTCTCATATGGTTTAGATTGTTTTTTTTCGGCATTTATTTTCGTATAGTTTAATTCTATGATATTGGCTTAAACATAACAATTTCTGAAATAAAATGCATTTTGTATTAAGGTCCTTATATTTTAATCATGGGACAACAGCTGTGACGTCATTCCTGTCGTAGATTTTGCGTGAAGTGTTTTTGCAGGAGGTCTGAACTATGAATTTTTAAAGTTCAATATCTTATGAAAAAATAACACGACTATTGTTTTTCGTATACAGTTATCCTTCTCTTTCAAAACGAATTAAATTTCTTTCTAAAATGAAACTACACCAATATCATAAATGTGAAAGTAGCTCTGTCTGTCTGTTTGTTACGCTTTCACTGATAAAACACCGAACCATTTGAGTCCCGGGGAAGGTCTTAGGACACTTTTATCCCGAAAAATTTGTTCCTGAGGGAATAGCGATAAACGACTTCTGCGCGGACGGCGTCGCGGGAAACAGCGAGTAATCATAAAACTTTAGATGACGCCTGAAGCGGAGTTGTTTGTGATAGTGACCTAGTGACCCTGCCTGGGTTCGATTCCCGGTACGTGCATATATAATGCGTATTGAGCGCTAGTATTTTGTCCCTGAGTCTTGGATGTTTTCTATGTACAGTCAAGGGCAAAAATATGTATACACTTTAGTACCTTATCTATTTAACGTCATGTTTAAGCTGTCATATGAAATTGTGACAGCGATTAAAGCGGCAAGGTACTAAACCTTTGAACGCTACCGACACTTATAGTTGTCACAGGTACAGTTTAAAAGAGATGTTATTTCGTATGAATTAAGTTAAATGTGCGAGTGACACATTTGTATTTGTCGTAAGGCAATGAAAAGGTTAAACACCTATGTATTTCTCTTTATTAGTATATTTGTGTGATGAGCGCGAATATTTGTTCCTGAGTCTAGGATGTTTTCTGTGTATTTATCTATTTAAGTATGTTTATCGTTGTCTAGTACCCATAATACAAGTCTAAGAGCTTAGTTTGGAACTAGGTCAATTTGTGTGAGATTTTCCCGTGATATATATATTATATATATTGTTGCCTAGCACCCATAGTACGCAGACAAATTGACCTGGGCCTCTATTCTACTGCGTTATAACGATATCGCGTTTGACGTGGATTAGAATCGTTTATGACTCGGTCGCCATTGTTGTAAATGACATAAGACTTGTCTAAACGTTGACAATACGGAAAAACGTCAAAGAGTAAATCGTTATAACCGTGTAGAATCCGAGCCCTGGTCAATTTGACCGAGATTGTCCCCTGATATTTATTATTTTTGTATAGTTTAAACCTTTCTGTCAGCGGATAGACTCGTATTTCAGGATATAAAGTACATTATTCTCTGTCCGAGTAATTGTTTAAACTTTAGACAGGGTCGGCTTTAGGAGGGGTGACCCTGGTGGCTTTCAAATTACATTCAAAACTAGTTTTATTTTAGGGTGTCAAATGAATAGCTCGCCCGGGGCGCCTGCGTGGTTAAGAACGACCCTAACTTTATAGAGACAGTCATTGGATATTATATTTTTAACCCCATATAGAGGGCACGTTTGCGATCGAGAACGAAGAGATACCGACTCGGGAGCTGGGAGTCATACTAAAATTAACCTCCTAAGACCCACCAAACAACGAAATTTGCCAATGGAATATGAACCTATTACAAATGCAATAGAGTAAATTTTCTAGTTTGATTGTCATTTATAAAAACAAAAGAAAACCTATTTTATTTCCTTTGCTATAAGGTCTATTTTGTAATGAACGTATTATGTACGATTTATTGAGGATGAGAAAACATCAAATACTCAGAAACAAATACTCGCGCTGATCACAAAAATATTTGACCATACCGGGAATAGAGATCGCTAACGCGTCGTCAACAGTACATTTATTTATTTGCCAACCAACTTATATTTACAGTCATACAAGTTACAGGTTACATATAAGTTATAGGTTACATAGTTTTCATCGTGTACAATGAGACGAGATGTCTTTCAATCACACACTAACGGAATTTGGATGAGATTTGGCACACAAGTTTATGTTTTGGATTAAATAAATTTCTGGCAAATATTTTATTTTTAGAGCAAAGCTTTTGTTGCCAACTTTAGTTTTTTTTAATTATTTGCATATACTGATATTATAAATTCCGAAATTTCTCAATTTCTTTGAAAAATACCCGGTAACGTTTCTCACCCCTTAAACCTACTAAATATGATTTCCACAATTTTTGAACAAATTGTAGTAATTATGAAAAACTATGTCTGTACGTTGTAAAATCAGATGGAAACGTACCAACCTAGTTTTTCACAATAATTACAACGCATTCAAAAATCGTGGAAATCAGTCTTGATTTAGGGAGTGAGAAACATCGCGCGGAGTTAATTCTGCGTGGATCTTTTGAGTGCTACGGGATTTAAGCGTCGCTTCACAATCCTCTTAATAATAATAATAATAATAATAAACATTTTATTTCAAACCGGGGTCCATATTTTATTAGTAACATTTTCTTAAAACTATGTTAGTAAGTACTACACTGATAAAACTACTACAACATTAAAACAATACAATTCTATGGCCCGCATGACAGGAATTCCAGTGTTTCACGACTGGGCAGTCGAACCTATGCACAATCGTATTGACGAGGCTGTTGGGACTATCTCGCACACGTCGCATCAGGGAGGCGACTCTCTTGCGAATAATGGCCTGGAAACTATCGACGCGAGCCTCGGCGCACATCCCTGATGCGCTACAGAAACGAGGCAGTCCCAGCAACATCCTCAAACCATTGTTATACTGAACACGTAGGGCGTTTAAAGATCGGAGCGTATATTTAACCCACAGGCCGCACGAGTAAAAAGTCTGACAGAATGCTTTAAAAAGAGTTATTTTAACTTCTTGTGTGCAACGTGCGAACCTGCGAGCCAACATATTACTTCTCACTGCCAATGATAGATGTCTTCCTACTACTTAAACAGTACCTATTTTGCATTGGGTATAGTCAAAGTACCGAACAGCGTTGATCGAGTTGTCGTGTAACAATATCATGTTAGGTTTATATTATAGTTAAGTATTTATTTGTCACAGCGTGTAAATGCAAATGGTAGCGCGGCAGCGTAAGAGAATTGGGGCCAAGGATAGTGAATTAAGAGCAACGATCGGACTCGAGCCCGCGGTTCAAATGTTGAATGTCACTCGTTGAAACTGTTGCCACGGGGTAACAATAGTGGACAAAGCTTGATAACGTTATGGAAAGTATCGTTATCATAACGATATATTTCGTTGCATCGATATTTTTAGGGCTCCCTATTACTAAGACTCCACTGTCTGTCCGTCACCAGGCTGTATCTCATGAACCGTGATAGCTAGACAGTTGTTTTTTTTTACAGATGATGTCACTATGTCTGTTGCCGCTATAACAACAAATACTAAAAACAATAATTTAAATATTTAAGGGGCTCGCATACAACAAACGTGATTTTTTTGCAGTTTTTTGCTCGATGTTAATAAAGGCAACATGTAGACTAATATAGTGTCTAAAGTTGTTTAGATAATAACAACGAAATCAACACCGTAACAAAACCAGAATCCTCATGTTATAAATGTGAAAGTAACTCTGTCTGTCTGTTGGTTACGATTACACGAATAAACTGAACCCATTTTGGGATGGAGATAGTTTGAGTCCCGGGGAGGAACATAGGGTACTGTTTATCCCCAAAAATTGGACGGTTCCTGATGGAATAGCGATAAACGACGTCGGTGCGGACTAGTAACGTTATGATAACGTTATGAATTTCGCGCTGCTGCCAGTTTGTACTTTTAATGCCCTAAATCAATGAATCGAGCCGCTGGCGGGTCTTATAATGCATATTAGATGGGCGGCAATGACGGCCACCGCGGCATCGTAAGAACCAGCGAAATGAAGTGCAGTATAAGAGGTGACTGAGGTGGAGTTGGCCCGTGTGGTTAGAATAGTGCCACTCCATGTCTTCCCGTAGATGTCGTAAGAGGCGACTAAGGGAATAATAGCTTGTAGTACTGTTAGGCGATGGGCTTGCAACCTGTCACTTATACACTGGTAAACATCTTAGCCTTATTGTGCTAAATGTGGTTACAGAATTATATACAAGCCTTTTTTAGAGTTGTTTATAATTCTGTAGTTGTCTTCACTAAAACCTCGCTTAGTACAGTCGCCATTAAATACATCGGAACAAGTATGATGCTCAAAATATCTGAACTAGACTTTGTTACAGACATAAGAGCGCGATATTTATTTTATTTTTTATTTATTATGATACGGACGATATGTTGATCCGAAAATAACCTGATACTTTGTCTGTTAGTTAAAAATGAACAGGCGAAGACAATCTCACGGGCTGTATTCTAGATTAAAATGCAAAGTTACTTACCATATCCAAATTGTTAAAAAGCATGTTCAAATTGTTGAGATTGTTATAGCTATTCATGCCGTCCATGATCTTGGGAGCGATCGCACGGGGATTGTTCATCATGTTCGGATTCAAAATTGACTTCATCCTTCTGCCTCTTCTCGGGGTTATATCAGGATTCCGTTGTCTATAATCCGCTATGATTGATTTAACATCTTTCGTGGGCCCTTGGCGACCCATAGGCATGCCATAACTAGTAGGCATCTGGCCATTCATGTCTCTAGGGAAGCATGGCATAGTAGGCCCTGGTAACATGAGTTGTTGAGGGAACATCGGCTTAGGCATATTCTGCATATGAGTTGCTTTATCATATGGAGGGGGTAACCCTACCATAGGATTAAAATGACCTGTTACCGGCATCACAGGCGCTTGCATCATTGGATTCATAGGGGAGCCTGGCGGTTTCATTGACAATGACAAGCCTGAAATCTCATCACTCTTGTCAATCGCGAAACTCTTAGCTTGGTTTAAGTAGTCGTAGGGATCCGTGCGTTCACCACCATTAACATCTGCTGCCTTTTCAAAGGATAGCACCTGTTTTCGCCGTAGTAACCTGAGCAGGATCTCTTCCTTGACTTTCTTCAGATGAAGGATGTTGTTCCACTCGTGTTCTTTCTTTTGCGCCAGTTCGCGTAAAGTTTGGATCTCGGAGAGTAGCTGCTCAGTATGCCTTTGTAATTCGTCGACGTTGTTTTTGGTGGCTGTTTGGATGTAGTCATTGATCATGGTGTCGTGATGAGGATATGTCTTCTCAACTTCCTGACAGAGCCTCTTCAGAGGGGATTCAGCTTCTATATCTTCACTGGCTCGCCTTTTTGTTGCTTGCTCCGCCTGAAATTGATATTTTGGTACAGTCATCATAATACAATAGAATAACTTTATTTGGGCAACTATGCATACATAATAATAACATAATTATAAGGAAAGCCTCAAGAGTTGATCCAACAGGATTGAGTAAAAACCTTTTGGTATCCTCTATAGATTTTTTTTTTTATTTACTTAAAAAAAGAATACAACAAAATTTAACATACAGATCTGCCAAACTGCGTTAATGTAATAGAATAGGCTTTATTGACTGATATTAGTGTTACATTTCGCATTTATATTTTGAGGATAACATTATAATTATATTATAAATAATTTAGTATGCACATGATTAGTTTTAATTTAATTAAATATAGTTTTCATTTTATTATTATGGTTTTTAATCAATCTGCCTTATATTAGTTTTATGGTGTTTGTCAAATAATAATTAGTAATCCTCATCCCATCTCACTTCTGAGCCATGTTTACAAGCTGTTTTCGAGAGTCATCACGAATCGTCTCGCGCGCAGGTTTGACGACTTCCAGCCTCCCGAACAAGCCGGCTTCCGAAAAGGCTATAGTACCGTAGACCCCATACATGCGTTGCGGCAGGTTATACAGAAGACTGAAGAGTATAACCTCCCTCCTTGCCTTGCATTTGTGGACTACGAGAAAGCCTTCGATTCGATCGAGACCTGGGCTGTGCTGCAGTCTCTCCAGCGGTGCCAAGTTGACTACCGATATATCGAAGTGTTGAAGTGTCTGTACGAAAACGCCACTATGTCCGTCCGACTACAGGACCAGAGCACAAAGCCTATTCCTCTGCAGCGAGGAGTCAGACAAGGGGATGTGATATCTCTGAAGCTGTTCACCGCTGCATTGGAGGATGCTTTTAAGGTTCTGGACTGGAAAGGACGAGGCATCAACATTAATGGCGAGTACATCACTCACCTTCGATTTGCCGACGATATCGTAGTCATGGCTGAAACCATGGAGGACCTCAGTGCTATGCTCGCTGACCTCAGCAGAGTTTCCAACCAAGTTGGCCTGAAAATGAACATGGACAAGACGAAAGTCATGTCTAATGTCCATGTTGTGCCAACTCCCGTGATTGTCGGAGGCTCTGCACTCGAAGTTGTTGACGACTATGTATACCTGGGGCAAACGGTCCAGTTAGGTAGGTCCAACTTCGAGAAAGAGGTCACTCGTCGAATCCGATTCGGCTGGGCAGCGTTCGGGAAGCTTCGCAGTGTCTTTTCGTCCAAATTGTCGCAGTGTTCGAAGTCAAAAGTCTTTGACCAGTGTGTGTTGCCGGTGATGACTTACGGATCTGAGATGTGGGCGCTAACGATGGGCCTCATGAGAAAGCTCAGAGTCACTCAGAGGGCTATGGAGAGCTATGCTCGGGGTTTCTCTGCGGGATAGAATCAGAAATGATGATATCCGCAGTAGAACTAAGGTTACCGACACAGCCCGAAGAATAGCGAAACTTAAGTGGCAGTGGGCGGGGCACATTGCTCGCAGGACTGATGGCCGATGGGGCCAGAAAGTTCTCGAATGGCGTCCACGGACCGGGAGACGAGCTGTTGGTAGGCCTCCAACAAGATGGAGCGACGACCTCGTAAGGATGGCGGGATCGCGATGGATGCGGAAGGCACAAGACCGGTCTAAGTGGAGAGCCTTGGGGAGGCCTATGTCCAGCAGTGGACGTCTTTCGGCTGATATGATGATGATGATGATGAATTAGTAATCCTAAAGCTAAAAAAATCTTATATCATTCCCTAATAGTTTTACATCTACCTTTATAACATCTCCATTGACAGCTGGCACTACAGGTTTTGGTGCAATTTTATCTTCAATCTTGACTTTAATTTCATTAATCTCCACATCAGGTTCAGTCACTTTTTCTACCACCTTCACTTCTTTGACCTCTTTTACAGGCACTATAGGCACTACAGGCTCTAGAGGCACTACAGGTACATTAAGCGCCAAAGGCACCTCAGGTACCACATTAACTTCTTCAACAGGACTTGGTTCTATTACTTCAGGAACAACAGTGACTTCTGCAACCTCTTTGGAGTCAGCCACCTGTGGAACCTCTATTGCCTCTTCAACTGGGGTGGGTTCGATTTCTGATGGAATTGGATCAGCAATTGGTTCAGGATCTGGCTCGGTTGTGGGATCACATTCTGTGCCATTTTCAACAGTTTCTACTATTTCACTCGGGTCTTCAATAGTACTTCCTATGGATATAGTATCTTCTATGTGGATGTCATCTGAAATTGAATTAAATGATACCAATCTAGTTATGAGCAGTTGAGTAATGAATTTTGCAATGAGAGTAAAGTGAAAATCCTTTAAGCAGAATAGAATACATACATATTTGCCTGTTTGTGCAAAATGTGGTTACAGAATTACCAACAACTCTTTTTGTAGTTGTTGGTGTTTCTGTAGCTCTGCCTATCCGCTCTGGGAATAAAGGCGTGATGGTATGTATGTATGTAGTAAAAAAAACATGATTACTCAGCAAAGTAGTTAGAATGAGGATGGTTTTCAGGGAAGCCAGGCATACTGTGATGTGTGTGGCATAATATGGAGGATAACTACATACAATGTATGTAGTATGTACATCATACTTATACAGGGTATTTTTTTTATCAGTGCACAAATTTTAACATATGATTTCGTATCGTTAATATAATATATTACGACAATAAAATAAGTTCAATTTTTTTTTTTTTTGCAAATTATCTCTCTTTTACCTTCTCGTGTGGACACAAAGTCACACTAGAAATGATGATATGGGTTGTCAAGCTGTAGGTATGCGATACACTGTATTGATATTTGAAATTTGAAATTTCATGTACACATCATCACACAAGCCCCTCTCCTAATGATATTCAAAAATTTGAAATTTCATTTATTAAATTACTTAACAACACTCCCCTCTCCTCGCACCCCTACATTAGAGGGTCCATGAATATCGTTAAGTTAGTGGAATCATTGAATCGGCAATATCTCTAATATTTTTTAAGCTAGACTAAAAATAACACAACATGTGTTATTCATTAACAATAGCGAAGCAAAAATTGAAATTTGTGCACCTATTATAAAATTACCCTGTACCCTGTATACTGTATACTGTGTATAGTCGATATTTAATTAAGCACTAGGAGCAGAAGCATTTTTTCTCTCGCTGGCCGGGGTATGATTATAAAAATACATTATATTGCATAGGTATAGATTTCTTTAGCAATACCTTTTCTATCAATTTCAAATCATGTTAATATTCAGATTAAGGAAATAAAATAAAACTCATCTATGTTACACAAGCAATACAATAATTAATGGCTCTGCTTCCATGGAATAACCATTAAGCTCTCATATGCATTAAGATAGTGGATCTCTAGTAAATTTCAATACATCTTTTATTAGATGTTATTACACAGTATTAAGAAGCTGGAATTTGTTTTTTTTTAAACCTAGCACTAGCCCCCCCTCCCCTTACTGTACCCTGGTTGAATGATATACATTATAATAATATAGCCTGATTATTAGGCGTAATAGGATAGGGTATGCAAGTCCAAATGGAAAGATGTTTTTTTTATAATAGGAACAGTGGTTCTGGAGATTACCATTCACATACAAAGTGTAGCATAATACATTAGTAGTTTATTATATACTAGCGACCTGCCCTCACTTCGCTCCGGATTAAAGTATTATACATATAAACCTTCCTCTTCAATCACTCTATCTATTAAATCATCAATATCCGTTGCGCAGTTTTAAAGATTTAAGCATATATAGGGATATAGGGACAGAAAAAGCGACTTTGTTTTATACTATGTAGTGATAGGATGACGATGAAGCGTTAACCCATTGTTGCTAGAAGTATTCATCATATTGAAATTGGCGGCCACCATAAAAATGCTTATCTACAATATTATGTTGTTTAGTCAGCTAGTACAAGAAGGTTTCATATGCAGTAATTAACCCATTTTTTAATGATAAAGACCTACAGTGTGTGCCAGCTTTTGCAGCCTCCGAAACTCTGGTACACTGCTGAAACTATATTTACTTGGAGTCCAGATAAACAATATTGTCCTAATTTGATCTGGGTGTACCAAAAGGTTTTTTTAAATTTTATTTTTTATATTATTCAGAAGGCACACACAAGCACTCAGGCCACCTGATGGTAAGTGGAATCTGAGACCCATAGACATTTGAATTCTAAAGACTATAATCCTAAGACCTCAAATGCGTTGCTAACCCTGAGCACTAAGATGGAATGCCACTATGCTAGTAATTTCACCAGTTGGCTTATCCCCAAACCGGAACACAACAATGCGAACACTGTTGCTTGGCGGGTGGTTAATAACCTAACCTAACCTAACCTGAAGTCCTGGTTACCCATTGGTACACCCTAACCCCTATAGTTTAATAATTATATTGAGTGTTTATTCGGAGCCATGGCATACTCCTACAAAAACATCTGACACGCAATCGCTAAATGTAATTATGTCTGTTAATTTTCATTAATGTTGTGCCGCCCAAGAAAAAATAACACAAAATCAGCTAAATGCCCAGTGTGCAATGTTTAAGCCTTATCATTTTTTTGTTTAAACTGCTCAATGAACGATTGTCTAATGAACAATGGGCATTTAGATTTAAAAAAAAAGTCTGCGCGGTTAAGTGTTACTTTGTACTATGTGATGCACATTGGGCGACATAAACTCTAAAAACGATTTTCTTCTTCTTCTAAAAGTTGACTCTAGAAGTTACCAACCCTGGAATGAAGGATGTAATGCCTCTTTGGTAGTACTTAACTAGTCATTGAAAACTGTCATAAATATTGGTCTGAACTGAATATCTGATACACTAGCAGTCTTAGGACCAAGTTAGGGCAATCTCTTTAAATTAATTTATCTAATTTCAACCATTGTACCTCCACTAGACTAACCTAACTATAATATTCTTCTCCCCCACCTGCTATTGCCTTTAGCTACTAAACTACTAAATACCTTTTACTTGTTCTGTGTCCAATTTCGAAACATCATTCCCTATGTCCTGATTTAGACTTATATTCTCATCTTTGGCATTCTGATCACAGCTATCCGGGTTTTCTACCGGTTCCGGTAATATTTCAGGCGCTTCTATTCGCTCGACCGTTTCCGGTACTTCCTTGACCTTTGCTTCCTCTATCGCCAGTGGATCGACTTCATTGTTGGCCACTGGGTCCTCAGCAGGCACAATCTCAATCCCCGCCTGTTCCTTTCCGAATTCCACTATTTTTACGCTTATATCGTTCATGTTTATTTACATATTTTCGATTCACAATGTCACAGTATCACCATGCCGTCTAGACGTGCGATGACTTCGAAATAAAGGTACACTTAAACATATTACAGACAATATTTCACAGAACGTTAATTAATTCAATGTTGGAGATGGAAACAACATCTATGACATCTAGAATGTTTGTAATATTTTTCTCATGATGGTTGGTTAAATATCACGATGCGCTAGCAACTGCAGCCGTGAACTCAGGGGTCATTGTAACGGATTAAATAACTATGCAAACTCAGTGACGATACAAACAGACACTGCACTTTATAAATTATTATATCGCACTGTATTCTAGTGGATTTATTTACAGGTAATGCAATTATTCCTTATTGAGAAAAACTGCAACAGCGCTATGGACGCAAATCAAATCGCATCGCAACCGCAACTAGCATATGTTGATGTTGCCACTAATAAATAAATTCCCGCTAAATCCTACTTCAGTAGATCAACATATATTAATTGCTGTTTCTTTCAATTAACTCTACACGA
The DNA here is from genome assembly GCA_949316455.1 of Acleris holmiana. Lineage (NCBI taxonomy): Eukaryota > Metazoa > Arthropoda > Insecta > Lepidoptera > Tortricidae > Acleris > Acleris holmiana. The sequence goes on along the minus strand of OX438773.1, from coordinate 3,009,190 downwards.
TATCATTTACAATATTTACAAAGTCAAATTAAACCTAATTAACTTGCGAGTTAGATTAATTTATACATGTATAAAAAAAACTATAAACAATGGCAATACTAACTAAACTTCATCCAACGCATAATTCGTTTATAAATAAGGTATGAAAATTGTGTTTATTTTAGTCCCTTATTTTAACAACTTCAATTAAACATTAGGATATATAATGAAATTAGAGAATCAAGTCAATAATTTGCTCCAAATAAAAATTAAAAAAATGTTTTGTATAAGAATTATTCGAGTACAATTACGTGTAATGTAACCATACGTGCAAAATCAATTCCAGCGGAAACAGATGGTCATAGTTTTTGATTGCTGCTATTTATAAAATTACCAAACATGATTATTAAACGTTGTAATAGGTTATATTGATGTTACATATTTTCAAGATAATATCTAGAGCAGTAAACATTGAAAAGCTGTTAAAAATACACTCTTATGTTATTAAAAAGTATTATTTTCATAGCTCTTAAAATTCGCGCCTTTGCTGATACCATAGAGAATGAACAACTTTATTCTATTCACGTTTACGTTCACGTTCACGATAGATGATGAAATGAAAAAGCAAATGGCTACTACGACTAAGAATCAACGTACTAAAATTCCAAATAAAAAGAATCCGATGTAATTAGATGATTTATGCGCTCTTTAGGATCATGCTCATCGAAATAAGGCTCTAATGCCAACAGAGAATTAAGATATTACTATATTCCTGAGTAAAATTTGCCACAACCAGAAAAATACTAATATATCAAAATTCCATCGAACACAATTTTAGTAATTTCGCTAATTCAGTATTGTGTGTGAAGCTGGCTCACGTACGCTTTATGATTAGGTAAGTCACTTTGTTATTGTTTTTGTATATTTGCATGCGTATTATGGTGTTTCTCGTATAGAACCTACTATCTCCATTACGGAAATTGCAAGTGCTTCAAGTGATTTATTTTTAGAAAAACGCAGTGTACCTATTTGAACATAGTTCGTTTTCTAACGAATCAAATGTTTGTTAGTAAATAAAATAAGCTGTATATATTTGTATGGGTTAAAGTAAAAATTATGGTTTGTTAGTGGTTATCTCTTATCAGTGTGATGGTGTTGACAGCCTCTGGAAGTCTGGATTTAACCGACTGCTTGTTTCAGTTGATGTAATGTGAAGTGTCGCCCAGGCAGGGGCGCCGCTCCGACGGCCATGGAGCGGTACGAGAAGAGACATAGCAAACATCACAAGGAAAAGCACAAAAAGCGAATGCACAAGAAGCACAGGAGCCACTCCAGCGGTACTCATGACCAATCTTTCGCTACATCTAATTCCCACAAGCCCCTGGTGGAGTACTCCGATGTCAGTTCGGAGGCGCTCTCGGCCCCGGAGGCCGGTGAGATCGAGAGCGAGGCCAGCTCCATCAGCCGGCACATCGCCGACGACCTTGACAGGACGCGGAAGTCTCACTCCATCCGCACATTTGTCGACGATAAGACTATATCTGTTACGACGACGAGCCGGCGCGCGGTCGATGAGTATGGTCTCACACGTGATTCTTCTTCGGCAGCACTTAAGAAGAGGCGCGGCTTAGACTATGTGGATGCCGCCATGGAGTTAGAAGACCATAGGTACAAGAAAAAAAAGGATAAGCGAAAGAAAGAGAAAAAGCGAAAGAAAAAGAAGAGCAAACACACTTCTAGGTCCGCTAGCTTGGAGAGTGTTTCACCTGATGATAATTTGCCTGCGGCCACTCCTGGGAGGCCGCTTAGTCCCCTTCGGTATACTCAGGTTCCAGTGAGTGAGTGGGAGAAGGCTTCGTCTCCTTTGCAAAATGGCTCCTGCTCCCCCGTGTCTCCTACAACACCACCTCCACTCAGGGAGATACGTCATGAGGTTTCTCCAAGGCATCGTGCTCCAATTATGGTTGAAACATTGCATCCACTCCCATACTCCCCACACCGGGAAAGATCTCCTGGGATCCGGTAAGATAATGTTTTTTTTTAGCATGCTAAACTCTAGTTGTTCTAACATTTTTTATAGGTGCTTTACTTACTCTTTGACTGAGATCCTACTAAACTATTTTTAAAAAAAATTACACCTATAATAAATAAGTAGTGAAAATATCAAAATCAATATTGAATGATTTAGGCATCATTGTCATGTTATGTTTCTGTATTGTAAGTTAGTCTATTATAACATTAAATAACATTTATTTATGATATAAACATATTTTAACATCTTTTTTCAATCAAGGTCAATTTATTTTATATGATTTTCTCAAGCTGGTAATGTCTAACAAGCAAGAATTTTCATGATCACTTGTGAATTTCATGCAAATACATAAATAAATATCAGGGGACAATCTCACACTAAAAGATCTAGTCTCAAACTATTCTCAAATCTTCTACTATGGGTACTGGACAACAATCAATGTACTCCTAACAGAGGATTACATACTTACATACACAGAAAACATCCAAGACTCAGGAACTAATGCTTGCACTCATCACACAAATATTTGCCCATACCATACCATATTACCTAGTACATTACTATTCTTATAAAACTTGTTAATACAATAACTTAGTGGCTGTTTGGCAAACGTATACCATTACAACAAATATTTAAGCAACAGTGAATTGAGGATATGTAAAAATGCAAAAGAAAGAATAGTGTGGAGTAATTTGTTCGAAAATATTTAAATTAGGGTAAACCATACAGTTATTGCCCGCAACCAGTGATTGCAAACTTTATTTTTTTAGAGGCTGCCTTCATTAAAAAAATATTTTGTACATAAGTGTAACAAGCAGTAACAAAGCTATGTTTCTATATTAGCAAATACTGCCCTCCTAAGCTAAAAAACTCCTGTAGCAATATCAACCTTATTACTAACAGAAGAGAATTACAACTGCTTTGGTAGTTGAATTTGACATACTGCTTATTGGCTAAGGAGAGCAGAATAGTCTCTAAAAATGTAGTGTGCAATCACTGGTCACGGGCAACAACTGTATAGTTTACCTTATATAAAAAAAAAAATCTGACAGATGTTCAGACATTGCCAACTATAATTTTTCACCCATACCAAGTGCTAGTGCTTTGATTGAATTTGTGGCTTTGTGCATTAATACAGCAAACATTTTACATTTTATAAGTATGTATAGTGCTGTTTCTCGCAATTCCATCGTCGTAGGTAGATATCGTATATCGCTATTTCCTCAGGAACATTAAAAAAAATCAGAGTAAATAGTACCCTATATCCTTTTCCGGGACTCAGGCTATTTACATATCAAATTTAATCTAATTCAGTTCAGCGGTTTATCCGTGAAAGTGTAACAAACAGACAGACGGGTAGAGTTACTTTCACTATAACATTAGTATGGATTAGCATAGACACAGGAGTCCAAAAGTCCAAAACCCTACTGCAGCGAGTCCTTACTACACAGTTTTCTTAAGGGTTCCGTAGTCAATCCAGGAATAGTTTTGCCATATCTTTGTATCTATTTTAAAAAGATAAGCAGCTAAAGTAGCTCCTTGATAATGTCACATCACCATGTTTAAAATAAAACAAATTCATTTTCTAATTTAAGTATTTAAATACCTGTATAAAGTTTACATAATATGATTTGATTATGCTGGTTCACTAATGTTTCACCAGAAAATGTTTCACAAACTGATTCATTTGGCACACTGCATTTTTTTCAGAGACTAAATATTTCAAGATTTTTATAAAACTAACCTAACCTAACCTATTGGGTTCTACACAATGGTCTTAAAGTAAAATCTGAAATATTTACAGTTTCGGAAAAAAATGCAGTTTGCCAATTGATATGTTTGTGAAATGAATCAGTTTGTGAAACGTTTTTGGTGAAACATTAGTGAACCAGCATAATCAAATCAGGATACGGATTATATTTCATATTTGATTATACTTTTAAATAAGTAACTCATTCAGTGTTAGAAATTCCATTACTATTAATTTCTGGCACTTTCCAATCCCTATGCATTACCTATTCACTAGTTAGGATGCATGGCTAAATGCGTTTGGCTTGCATTTTAATGTCTTACAACCGTTGACATAATTAATCTTGGTTATATTACTGGCCTAATTTGGTATTGCATAACAAAGAAAATAGTTGGTATCATTATCTCTGTTGTTTTGACTTATGAAATGAGTAATCTGAATTCTTTATAAAGTAAACGACAGACATTTTATTGTTTTTTTTTTTATCGTTGTCATGCATTACATCTATTTAAAGATTTTAATTTTAATAGATACATAAAACAATGCAACGCATGAATGAATCTAGGTCTTATTAAAACATTTTATCTTTTAAAGGTAGGTTTCGTATCAAAACACAAATCTTACCTCATATTATATAGTAGCCAGATAAGAAATCAATCTTGTCACATCACACAACCGTGAAGATTCTGAATAATGATAATGTTGAAAGCAGTTAAACAAAGCAAAATTTATTAGTTGCTTGTGATGGCATAGTAAAGTCAGCATCAAAAGTAGCTAACTAGAGTAACATGCTCAAAATGATCTAGACACGACGTATTCTCTTGGCATTAGAGTAGAGTGCAGATCATTTTGAGCTCTTTAGTTGCGTAGATACTTCTGCTGCTGACTGTACCTCATATCAGCATTGTTTTACTGCTATCAAAAATTCAGAAATTTCATGGTTGTGCATTGTGTCAGGATTGACCTTTCAGCTTCCTGGGTCTTAACTGATTAATTATTATAAATGACTATATAGTATAAAATAAAGTCGCTTTCCGCTGTTTTTCCCAATGTATGCTTAGATCTTTAAAACTATGCAACGGATTTTGTAGCGATTTTTTTAATAGATAGAGTGACTCAAGAGGAAGTTTTATATGTATAATACTTTAAACCGGAGCGAGGCGAGGGCGGGTCGCTATAAATGTGATTCTTTGTGAAGTTTTGTCTAAATTGATTTGGATTTAATTTGGCACTCTGTCTATGTCCTGGGCAAAAATAGGGGTTAAAATTTACAAGGCAGATTAGATCTAAAATTTTGACTCACAAAATCAACCAGCGTGAATTACTAATATTATAAATGCGTAATGCTGTTATGCGATCACAACTAAACCTAGGTACATAGTTAGGGTGAACTCCAAGGAAGCGAAGGGCATAGTGTACTTTTACCCTTGATAAACTTCTATCGGACCGAGTCGCGGGGAACTGCTAGTCATTCTAAAAATAACATTGCAATGACACGTGCAGTCACAATCGTTAATGCTAATATATACGGCTTTTGCCATGCAGAATGAGAATTTTAAATTGTGTGGAGAGTTCAGTCATTGGAGAAGGTATTTAGAATTGGACGTATGTGACAATGAGCGCTTTGAGAATTGACCAACTTTGCTTTCATTGTGTACATTTTAAATGTGAAAGTAACTCAGTTTGATGAAATTTGGTCGGCTCCTGAGGGAATAGCGATAAACGACTTCTATATAGACGGAGTCGCGGGAAACAGCTAGGACATAATATGTATATATATCAAGGCAGGCTAGGTGATCTAGAATATCCCTCCTGAGCAGCTATACTTAATTTGTAGTTATACAGTTGGTACCTACTTACTAACAGTAAAACAATGCTTATTTGTTGCGTGCCGACAAATAATAACAGCATTGTTCCACTGATGCGTAAACTTTATCAATATTCGGAAACTTCATGGTTGCGCAGTGTCAGAATCGACTTCTTATTGGTAATAGGTATAAATCGTCACTACTTTAAAAGAAACTCGTATCTCATATTTTGTGATTGCGATTTTAAACTTATTTCTCTATAAGTTGTTTAAGTTTAAAATCGTACATCACGAAATCGCACGTTGATTTCGAGAGTGACACTAAACTAAAAACAAAACCATTTCAATAGTGACGTTATCGCGATTAAAAATAATTTACTTTTGAATGACATTCTTTTTTGCATAGTGTCACTGGAAATTAACGTGCGAATATGAGATACGAGGTTTTGCCAAAGTAGTCACGAAATGTAGCCAAACACAACCATGTGGGTCTGTTGAACGGCCACTCAAAACTGTTCTGCCGAACTTTGATGTGGGGGACGCGGCCTCAACCAGGCCGGCGTCGAGTGCCCCCGGATTTGGGCACTGGCAAAAGTACACCAACACACAGCTCAGACACGAACAAGAAAACCACTGGTGTTAATTACACATATATTTACAACAAATAAAGTCACACAAAAGTACAAACACTAGTAAAACACTATAACTAAAACACTTAGCACTAACAAGTCCCTTAACCTAGTTCGAGTCCCTTTTCTCACAATAGTGGCCCTCGTGGCACACTTAGTACCCCGACCGTCCAGGGGTACGGCGACCTGTGCTCGCGGCTGCCTCAGTGCGACCCACGTGTCGCAACTAGTGAGGGGAGCACCCAGGTCGCTGATCGACGCTCACGGAAATCTCACTGTGCGACCCCACGTGGCGCAACTAGTGAGCGGAGCGACGAGGTAGCGGATCCTAAGCTAATTGGAACTTTCCCTACTATGCACTTTTCAGACTTGGCACTTTGTTCCTTTACTTCTTCCTGTTTTCTTGAGGGCGGATCCTGATCGACTACTACTAGTCGACTATTACTACTACAATTTTCCATTAAACCGTACCGGTTTATATACTGCCCTACTTTACCATGGAGAGTCCTCTCCCTCCATGACGTCTTGCCTCTAATTGGCTATTAATTTTTACGCAATTTCGATGATTTATTGATACATTTTTCACTATGGAATTCCTACTTTGTGGCCTATGATTTCCTAATTATTTTAACAAGACTTTTCCTTCATGGCCACAGTGATGCAGGGGGTTGCCGCCCTACTTCCTACGGGGTCCCTGCCGCTATAATTCAGACTTTAATAGCGGCAGGGCCAGCTTTCTCACAGCTGTGGGAGCGCCGACCTCATTTCCTACAGAGGTCGACGCCTCCCGTCTCCCAGGAGCGCTCCCACTCTATAGTTCAGACTTTAATAGTAGTGGAGCACTCCTGGGGACCAAATAAAACAACATCCAACCTTGTATTTTATTTTCAGCGGCGGCAATCGGCCCTAATGTATGCTACGCTAAGTACAATTGCTATCCTACTCTAATACTTAACGCTAATCAATTGCTATCCCTCTCATAATCAACTAATTTCTGGCTCCTACAATCAACGAAACATTTTACACAAATTTAAAAGCTAGCCGTCCGCAACATTCTCCCCCCGGCGTTAGTCCAGCGCTCTCGCTGGCGTAGCCTCTTCCACGGCAAGGACGGCGAGCTTGCTCGTGGGCCGACGGAAGATCCCTCCGCGTGTCCTCACGTCGGCGCTCCGGATGGCTCCGTCCGGTCCCGGGTGTGTTGCTTCGACGACTCCACGCGGCCAAAGGTTCCGCGGCAGCGTGGCATCAGCGACCACCACCAGGTCGCCAATCTTCAGGGGACGCTCCCCTCCGCTGGGGGACCCGCGGGGCACGAGTGTCGGTAGGTACTCGCGCACCCAACGGGCCCAAAACTGGTCGGCTAGGGCTTGGGCGGCGCGCCAAGTTCGTCGGTCCGCCTCCTCGCAAGCCCCCGTAGTTGGGAGACCCTCCGAGCTGCCCAACAGGAAATGGTTGGGCGTGAGGGCCTCGTCGTCTCCCGGCTGGACACTGACGTGCGTGAGAGGCCGAGCGTTGACTGTGTACTCGGCCTCTGCCAGCACGGTCTTCAGCACCTCTTCTTTAGGCGCCTTTTCGTGTAGCGTGGCGGCTAGCGCGTTCTTTACACTTCGCACTAGTCGCTCCCAGGCGCCTCCCTGATTGGGCGCTCCGGGCGGGATGAAGCGCCACTCGGCGCGTCGCAGCTGGGCGTACTGTTGCAGCGCCGGCTGCCATTCTTCGTGGGCGGCGCGCAGCTCGTTGTCGGCCCCGTGGAAGCATGTTGCGTTGTCACTATACAACATGCGGGGCCAACCTCGTCGCGCCGCCATTCGTCGTAGGGCCATGATGGCCGAGTCCGTCGATAATGAGTGCACCACCTCCAAGTGGACGGCGCGGGTGGTGAGACACGTGAAGAGCGCTACCCAGCGCTTCTCCCGGCGCCGTCCGATGGTGACTTGTACAGGTCCGAAGTAGTCGACCCCCGTGTTCGTAAAGGGCCGACTGTAAGGCGCCACTCTGGCGCGGGGCAGGTTTCCCGCGGCTGGTGTGCTCGGCTGTGCCTTCTTTACTAGGCACACCGGGCAGGAGCGGGCGACAGCGCGTACCGTGGGCCGCAGGTTGACGACCCAGTACCGCTGCCGCAGATCGTTCACCACGCGCTCGTTCGCTGCGTGGCCGGCTCGTTGGTGCGCCTGTAACACTAGTAAGCGTACCAGTTGATGTCGCCCGTCCAGGATGACGGGCCGCTTCGTCGCTGTTGGTACCGGCGCCGCGTCGATGCGGCCGCGCACACGTAGCAGCCCCGCCTCCACTACCGGGTCCAACTGGTAGAGGCGGCTGCTACGGGCTACGGCTCTACCGGCGCCGATGTCGCGTAGCTCGTCGCCGAACGCGTCGGTTTGGCTACGCCGTAGCCACAGCTCTTCCGCTTCTTCGATGTGGCGTAGCCGTAGTTCCTTGCTACGCCCTCTACAGGCGTCTACGAACTGTAGCACCCTCGCTGTTGCCCGGATCAGCCGCTCGTAGCTCGAGAAGCGGCCGATGTCCGGGAGCCACTGCAGTGTCGGTCTCTTCGTGACCGTCACGTTGACCCTCTCCTCTTGGTGGCTCGCGACCGGTGGTGTCGTTTCGTCTTGGGGCCAGGCTTCACGTCCCTGCGTTAGGAAGCCCGGCCCGGTGTACCACCGGTCAGTGCTGTGTGGCGCGCCCGTCTCGCCGCGCGTCGCGTCGTCGGCGACATTATGGGCCGTCGGCACCCAGCGCCACTGGCCCGGGCGCGTGAGCTCGGCTATCTCGCCGAGGCGGTGCGCGACGTAGGTGCTAAACCTTCGCGCGTCGTTTCTAATCCACTGTAACACAGTTTTCGAGTCAGTCCAATAAATTACCTCGTTTATCCTGAGGCGTTGCTCCTTCTGAATGTTCGCGGCGAGCCGCGCCCCGATGACCGCGGCTTGTAGCTCTAGCCGCGGCACACTCTGCTGTTTCATCGGCGCGACCTTAGCCTTGCCGGCGACGAGCTGCACCGTCGTCTCGCCGTCCGACGTCAAGTGCCGCCAGTAGGCCGCCGCTGCGTAGGCGGTCTCGCTGGCGTCCACGAACACGTGCAGCTCGCGGCGTGCAACCTCTCCCCCCGTATGGTAGCTACGGGGGAGTTGCAGCGCGGCGACCGCGTCGAGCCCGCTCAACCATGCACCGAAGTCTTCCCAGTCCCTCCCCGGGATAGGCTCGTCCCAGGGTAGCTCCTGCCGCCACAGGTTCTGTAATAAAATTTTCGCTCGGATAGTGTATGGCGACAGGAGCCCAAGCGGGTCATAGATACTCATGACCGTGCTTAAGGCCTCCCGCTTCGTAGGCGCTCGCCGGCCGTTCTTGACCTCGGCCGGCACGCGGTTCATCGCTGTATTGAACCCCAGACTGTCCGTGTCCGGACTCCAGCACAGCCCAAGGATTTTGTTCTCAGCTGGGCCAAGCTGGGCAGGCTTGCCCGCTAGCAAGCTTGGCTCAATCCTCTTCTTTAGCTCCGGGCTGTTAGTGCTCCAGCCGCGGAGCTGAAAGTCGGCCCGCTTGTGGACCGCTGCCACTGCCGCCGACACTCGCACCGCCTCCTCCTGCGAAGCGAACGAGTCTACAAAGTCATCCATATAATGATTCTTGGTGATTGCGTCGACGGCCTCTGGATACTCTGCGGCATGTTTTCTCGCGTTAAAGTTGCGCACACTGTGCGCCAGGAAGGGTGAGCTCGATGCTCCAAATATCATCGAAGTCATTTTAAAAACTTCGGGCTTCGTTTCCTGGCCCGGACTGCGCCACACGAATAACTGAGCCGGCTGGTCCTCTTCTCTGATTTTGATTCGCAGGAACATTTCTTGTACATCGGCTGTTGCGGCGTAGCGGCCCTCCCGGAAGCGAAACAGGATGCCCGGGAGGGACTGCAGTAAGTCCGGCCCCTCGAGCAGAAAGTCGTTCAGGCTTCGGTTCTGTGACTTTGCTGCTGCGTCGAAAACAAGCCGCAATTTCCCTGGCTTATTGGGGTTACGGACCCCAAAATGCGGCAGCACCCAGGCTCGTGGGTGCCGTAGATCCTCTTCGGAGGCCCTCTTGGCGTATCCCTTCTCCAACAAATTTCTCACCTGCGCCTCGTACTGCTCGGCGAACTCGGGATCACGCCGCATCTTCTTTTCTTGATTCTTGAGGCGCGACAGCGCCATCTCCAATGTCGCCGGCATCGCGACGTTGTCCTCCCTCCACGGGAGGCCCACTTCGTAGCGCCCGTCGCGGTGCACAACGGTTTCTTCGAAAATGCGCTCCGCCCGCGCGTCCGCCGGCCTTTTCTTCACGGCCAGCGACACGCCGAGCGCATCGATTGCAAAGTGTTTACGTACCTCGTCCGCAAGCTCGTTGTCGCGCTCCGCTGTGCGCGTAAACATGATCACTTCTTCATTTGAGGCCCGTGCCATTGCCCTCGGCACGGACCCGAATATCACCCAGCCTAACCTTGTTTTCACTGCTGCCGGCTCGCTGCGTCGTCCTGCTCGCACCTTTCTGGCAAGCATCAAATCCCAATTATCGTTTCCTATGAGAAGACGCGGCGTAGCATCTTCGTAGCACGCACCCTCTAGCGCGCGTAGATGCCGGAACTTGGTTAGGCTGGCCGGCAGCGTTTGCCGGCCCAGCACCAGCGGCCGCACTGTCCTGGCGGCGATGCGGTGCGCGGACCCCTTGCCGCACACCTCGATGATCACGCGCTGGCTTACTGGTTGCTCGATGGTCGCGCCGACCCCGCTCATCGTTAGCGGCGCGACAGGTCCGCCGGCCCCGATTTCCTCCGCGAGGCTGGCGTCAATCAAAGTGACGGTTGAACCGTCGTCGAGCAGGGCGTATGTGTCCACGGCGCCCCGCGGTCCCCGCACTGTCACGGGGCACATCTTCAACACGACCCGTCCCTGGCTGCGGGTTGTAGAGATGCGATGCTCCTCTGGCGCCGGCGCTTGTGCCGACGCGGCTCGCTGCACCGATACCTGTGCCGGTGCAGCTTGTTTTGGTGCCAGCCCACGTGCTGGCGTGCGTCGCGGCGCCGGCCCACGTGCCGGCGCGCTACGTGGCGTCGGCCCTCGTGCCGACGCGGTGTGTGGCGCCTCTCGTTCGCGAGGCGCCCCGGAGTACGCCGCCCTCTCAGGCGGCGTAGTGTGTAGCAGCGTGTGATGCGGGCGAGTGCACCCCGGGCTCTTGCATCCCTGGGCGCGACACTGGTAGCGGCGATGCCTATCCGATAGGCACCGGAAACACACCCCCTGCTGCTTGGCCCACTCCCAGCGGGCGTCGACGTCCAATGCTGCCAGCCGGCCACAACTCGTACTTCTGTGGCGGCCGGCGCAGTACAAGCAGCCGTCGTCCTCTTCCACGTCGGCGGCGGCGGCCGTCGCGTAGACAGCGCGCGGCTGCTCAAAGGCCGCGCTTGGCCTTAGCGCGTTCCTTGGCGCCTTCCTAGGCGCCGGCTTCTGTTCGGCGCGGGCGGGTGGTGCATGGGCACCCGCGTGCGCCTCTCCGATGGTCCAGTGGCACATGACCCGGCTCGCTTCATGCTTCAAGAAGCGGCCCATTGTCACGATCGGAGGATCCTCGGGGTTTCCCCGGTCCGCTGCGTAGTCGCAATACTTCGACCGCAGGACCGGCGACAGATGATCCATAACCTCCTCGTTCAGTTGCGGGTTATAGAGGTATCCAAACTTTCTCACTGCTGTAAGGATACTTACGACATTCTGTACCTTGATCGCGATTAAATTCAAGTCCGCAGGCATCGGCGATGCGGAGAGCTTCGGCAGCTTCTTGAGTGTTGCCAAAGCTTCGTGCGCGACCACTGACGGCTGGCCGTAGGTCGCGCGCAGCGTGGCCATCATGTCCTCCGGGTCTCTCGTGGTGAAGAGCTGAGGCGCGATAAGCTCCCGCGCCTTGCCCTTAATACACAGCCTCAGCCGCGCCATATTGTCGGCGCTGCCGAAGCGGTTTGCCTCCGTCGACTCGTAATAAGCCGCCTCGAAGGCGAGCCACTCCCCCCATCCGCCGCTGAAATCAGGCAGGTCGTAAATCTGCCTGGGCAGACGGGAGCGCGAAGAGTGGCCGATTACCTCAGCTACGGCTCGGATGGCGCGCTCGGTGCTCTCACTGCGCGCCCGCTGAGGTTCTTGCACCGCTGGCTGCGGTGGCGGCGCGGTCGGCGGCGCGTAGTACGCGCTAACCAGCGTCGTAGGCGGCGCGTAGCTCCATGGTTTCGCCGCGGTGGGTAGCGCCGGTGGCGCATAACTAGCGCCGACCGACGTCGCAGGCTGCATGCACGTCGGCGGCAGGTAGGCGGGCGCCGCGTGCGTGGTCTCGGTGGCAGCAATGTGGGTCGGCGTGTGGCTCACACCGACCGTCGTCGTTGCGGGCACCCGGCTGGGTGCATAGCGCTGCGGCCCTGCCGCGGCAGGCGCAGCGGGTGGCGGCATCGCAGACGTAGCGTCCGTCCGGCTTGACGGCTGCGGATTGTTCTTCAACCAATCTGCTACCCGGGCGTGGACGCTGGCTTCCGTGCCCGCCTGCGAGCCCTCTGCTTCAATGTCTTCAAGCTGCACGGCCAACCGCGCGGCTTCCAGTTGCTGGCGGATCCGCGCCAGCTCCGCTTCCTGCTCCATCTTCCGCAGAAGGTCTTGTTCGCACCGTTGTAGCAGGCGCAGCTGCGCATCGCGCTCAGCCTGGCGCATGCGCACAGCTGTGCACGCCGAAGAGTGTGAGGCTGCTTGCTCCGGCCTCGCCTCGTCCTGCTCCGCTTCTGGCGCCGCGGTCAGCGGCACGGAGAAGGCCACCGCAGGTCGCTGCGGCGGCGGCTGTTGCTGCTGCTGCTGCTGTGTAGCTGACGGGCCGGCGCCCGCGTCAGCCCGTTCGTGTGACGGCCCGGCGCTCGGCTGCGTCTCGCTCGGTGAGAAGGGCGGGTCCGTGAACACGAGCGGCTGTACTCGCTCGTACTCTTCCATGGACTGCCGCCTCCGTTGATGGGTTTCCTGCTGTCTGGCTAGTCGGCGACGCTCTTCATCGGCGCGGCGCTCCTCTTCGCGACGCCGCTCTTCGGCGCGGCGCCGTGCCTCGAGCTCGTCGACCTCCTTCGGTACCAATCCCATGGCACCGGCTGTGGTGGTGTCCTGGTGAGAACCAGGATCCGGCTCGAAGGACCAAGAGATGTGGGGGACGCGGCCTCAACCAGGCCGGCGTCGAGTGCCCCCGGATTTGGGCACTGGCAAAAGTACACCAACACACAGCTCAGACACGAACAAGAAAACCACTGGTGTTAATTACACATATATTTACAACAAATAAAGTCACACAAAAGTACAAACACTAGTAAAACACTATAACTAAAACACTTAGCACTAACAAGTCCCTTAACCTAGTTCGAGTCCCTTTTCTCACAATAGTGGCCCTCGTGGCACACTTAGTACCCCGACCGTCCAGGGGTACGGCGACCTGTGCTCGCGGCTGCCTCAGTGCGACCCACGTGTCGCAACTAGTGAGGGGAGCACCCAGGTCGCTGATCGACGCTCACGGAAATCTCACTGTGCGACCCCACGTGGCGCAACTAGTGAGCGGAGCGACGAGGTAGCGGATCCTAAGCTAATTGGAACTTTCCCTACTATGCACTTTTCAGACTTGGCACTTTGTTCCTTTACTTCTTCCTGTTTTCTTGAGGGCGGATCCTGATCGACTACTACTAGTCGACTATTACTACTACAATTTTCCATTAAACCGTACCGGTTTATATACTGCCCTACTTTACCATGGAGAGTCCTCTCCCTCCATGACGTCTTGCCTCTAATTGGCTATTAATTTTTACGCAATTTCGATGATTTATTGATACATTTTTCACTATGGAATTCCTACTTTGTGGCCTATGATTTCCTAATTATTTTAACAAGACTTTTCCTTCATGGCCACAGTGATGCAGGGGGTTGCCGCCCTACTTCCTACGGGGTCCCTGCCGCTATAATTCAGACTTTAATAGCGGCAGGGCCAGCTTTCTCACAGCTGTGGGAGCGCCGACCTCATTTCCTACAGAGGTCGACGCCTCCCGTCTCCCAGGAGCGCTCCCACTCTATAGTTCAGACTTTAATAGTAGTGGAGCACTCCTGGGGACCAAATAAAACAACATCCAACCTTGTATTTTATTTTCAGCGGCGGCAATCGGCCCTAATGTATGCTACGCTAAGTACAATTGCTATCCTACTCTAATACTTAACGCTAATCAATTGCTATCCCTCTCATAATCAACTAATTTCTGGCTCCTACAATCAACGAAACATTTTACACAAATTTAAAAGCTAGCCGTCCGCAACATTTGACGTCAATGATTTAATGGCTAACTGGCTAATGGTGATATAGGTATATCACTAGGTATTTTTAATTGCATTTAATTAAGTACCTAAAGAAATGAAGTCTATCACATTTTTTATTTTCGCACTTGTCGCTCAGCTAGGCTAGCACAAGTTGTCCGCGACTAGTTTGTCGCTCGGATCTCCCTTTCTGTCTAGTCTGTAACGATAGAGACGCACTGAGTCCCTAGCCAAGATGCGTTCGCTAACTGGCGATTCTATTCGTTTTGTTTTTAATCCAATCTCGTCACTAGTAGATCACGTGACTTTTCGTAAACAGTGACGCGATTGGTTTAAAAACATAGCAAATAGAAACGGTAGTTAGAGATCGCGGCTTGGCTAAGGACTCTGAGCGACAAGCGAGAAAAACCAACTTGTTCTAGCATACGGAGGCTCTATTTTTCTCGGTAACACCAGATTACTTTCGAATTTTTATCGTGTTGTTTTTACTCGGCCGTCATTAACATTTTTTTTTTGTTTTTTTTTTACACAGGACAATGTCACACTAAGCTCTAGGCTTGTACTATGGGTACTAGACAACGATAAACTTACTTACTTAATATATACTTAAATACATAGAAAACATCCAAGACTCAGGAATAAATACTCGTGCTCATCACACAAATATCTGCCCTTACCGGGATTTGAACCCAGGACCGCTAGCTTCGAAGCTTAGGGTCACTGTCACTACCAACTAGGCAATAATTTCCCGTTCATAGTACCGACGTCTCGTTCTGTTATACCAAATCAGAGGAAGACTCAACACCACACATATCAATAGCAAGTATTTGGAAGACCGAGCGTCGCTCGGGTCAAAAACGAAGTTTCCCGAAGACTTGACAGATAGATTTTTACGCCCGCTAAACCGCTATTATTGCAAATAGTATAGGATCTGGTTTTTCCGAGTAAAATAGAGCTCTAGAACGTCTGTATCGTTACAGTTAGAAGTGTGATATTGCTCAGATATTTTTATTTTTAAATGTAATAGTTGTAACAGACGATCGAACATGATCAGAATGAGTTCAATATACCCAGTATAAGCCTCGTCCTTAGAGCCCTTTCACACTAGCGTTTTTGTCGGCGGTTTTTCGGCGGAGCGGGAACGCGACCGGAACGCTGCGAGCACGCGACGGTAACGCGGCGTGATTATGATAAGAATTGCACAACGCGGCGTGCACGACGCGATTTTTTATCCGCTGCGGCACGGTCGCGTGCACGCCGCGTTTTGCAATTCTTATTATAATCACGCCGCGTTTCCGTCGCGTGCTCGCAGCGTTCCGGTCGCGTTCCCGCTCCGCCGACAAAAACGCTAGCGTGAAAGGGCTCTTACAGATAATTGCGTCCCTATCGGTTCGTCGTTCGGAGCAGACCACGTTCGATCGTCTGGTTACTACTATAATGGTGCTGATAAAGTTGAGCATATTTGGTAGAAAGTTCGAATAAAAGCTTAAGTCTACCAGCAACTTAGTATTGAAAGCCATGCGCATGTGCTTGACTCAATCCTCATTTGCATGTCAAGTTTCTGTTAAGTATCATTGCTTGCCTGTACGAACAATTCATTATTCTAACATGTTTGTTTTCATTTCAAAGCTGCCTTGCTGTACCCAGGTATTTTTTAATTTATTTCCAATTTATTATCATAAGTATATGAGGGTCACTTATTACACTCCCTGCATAAAAATATATCAGGGTCAGTCATATTAATCATATCTTATAACATAATTATAGGAAACTCATGCCTGCATGCCACAGTAGACATAACATGTTAAGTAGTTGCTGGGGTTGTACACTGTTTAACAGAAACTCATTAGGTAGGTTAGGTTAGATGAGACCTGTGACCACCATAAAATAATCTGAAAACATTAAGGTTTCAGCAGTAATTAGCTTTCTATGAAATGAACATTTTGCGAAGTGATACATTCTATGAAATCAGTTTCTGTTAAACAGTGTACAACCCCAGCAACTACTTAAGTCTGCTGTAGCATGGAGGGATCAGTTTTCTATAATGTGACTGACCCTGATATATTTTTGTACATGTCATGTATTGGGTTTACTGTCATTTGATAAAAAATCAACACAAACAAACATTAATTCCACAAACATAATAATATAGCAAACCGCTTTTTTCCGAACTGTAATTATTTCAGGTATTTTATAAAACTTACTTAACGTAACGTATAGGGTTACACGAGGGGCTTAAAAAAATCCTGAAATATTTACACTGTCGAAAAAAAAGCGGTTTACCAAATGATAATATGTTTGTGAAATGAATCAGTTTGTGAAGCGTTTTTAACAAATGATAGGATACGCATGTATTCAACATCGTGCTTGCGAGAGCTCTATGTCACAAAATTACGTAAACGTTGGGTTGGCCTCATCCCGAAGCGAAATCGCGATACCTCTATCAGAGTAGTACGTCATAAACATCTGACGTTATTTTATAAGAAAACTTTACAAAACCTTATTTTTAACAGAATTTGGAAACTTGGGATTGTTTATGCTCAGAATCGAAAACACTAATGACGTGTTATTCTATTTATAGTGGGAGAGCTGTTAAGAATTTTTGAGTAGGTGTTCGAGGCACCGTGGATACTTGTACAGTACTTCTTTAATGGTATTTAAAGAGGCAGACCTGACTATAGGGTATTGGCGCTACACCGAGTTATGGTTGAACTAGTGATTTTTTTCGTAGAAAAGTTCTTTTAATAACGTTATTGAATATTTAAGAAGTGAAAAAGTAAAAGAACCATCAGCCAGGTCATATTTAGTCGGGCCTAAAGGTTGACGGTCGATGCAACAGTCGCGCGCGGCTCGCGACAGTAGTGAACACTATGAAAACGTATGGCGCCACTTCAGAGAGCAGCGGCTCAGCCGCGCGCTTCTCGGTCGCCGGTCGTCAGCCGCTAACCACGGAAGCGGTGCCATACGTTTTCATAGTGTTTACTACCGTCGCGAGCTGCGCGCGTCAGTTTCCATGGAAGTCAAGTCTGACGATCCAATGAAAAAGGGTTTAAGTCTAGAATACTCCGTTTATGTATCTACCCTTTATTATTACGAGTTAAGTCGACTTATACCCTTTCACTAGGTACCCGGATTTATTATCCATACCTTGAGATCCCCTGAAATTTCGCTTTGCAAAATGACGTAATTTTGTTTATCTTTTTTCTGTGTGATTAACACGTGGTTCAATAAGTCCCGAGACTAAGTTTAGTACTCTTAAAAACTTAATGGTTTTTTGTGTAAAAGTTTTTTTTATTCATCATCGTCGTCTCCTCCAACAGCGATAGAGTCCCTCCAACGCTTTTCTAACTTATCTATCCCATGCGTGTAGAGCGATTTGTCTTTGGCTTCAAAATAAGCCTCCGTTGCTGCGATAACTTCACTATTTGAGTCAAATTTATTACCCTGAAGCATTTTTTTGAGGTCTGCAAACAGCCAGAAATCGCAGGGGGCCAAGTCTGGCGAATAAGGGGGATGAGGAAGCAATTCGAAGCCCAATTAATTAATTTTGGCCATCGTTCTCACGGACTTGTGACAAGGCGCGTAGTCCTGTGAAACACCACTTTCTTTTTGTTCATTTGAGGCCGTTTATCCGCAACTTCGTACTTCAATCGCTCCAATAAGTACATGTAATAGTCACTATTTATATTTTGCCCCTTTTCAAGGTACTCGATGAAAAGTATTCCATGCGCATCCCAAAATATAGACGCTATAACCTTACCGGCTGATTTCTGAGGCTTTGGCCGCTTCGGGCGGCTTTCACCAGCCGCTCTCCACTCCGCTGACTGCCGATTGGATTCCGGAGTGAAATGGTGTATCCATGTTTCATCCATTGTCACATACCGACGTAAAAAATCCTTTTTATTACGATTCATCAGCGCCAAACATCGCTCTGAATCATTGATACGTTGTTCCTTTTGATCAGTTGTAAGCAAACACGACACCCACCTGGGAAAAAGCTTTTTCATGGCCAAATTTTCATGTAAAATTGTGAAAACACTACCAGCTGAAATTTTCACTATCTCGGCTATCTCGCACACTTTTACCTTCCAATCTTCCATTACGATTTTCAGGACTTTGTTAATATTTTGTTGAGTTACTGCTTCATTTGGACGACCTGAGCGTTCCCCGTCATTTGTGTCCATGCGACCGCGTTTGAAGTCGGCATACCACCCACAAATGGTTGCTTAAGAGGGAGCTGATCCCGCATAACATTTTATAAGCCATAGCTGTGCTTCAACGGTATTTTTAACAATGTTTTATCAACACGGGAAACTCGTTTTTTCCATTGTATCGAAATTGATACAATGGAAAAAACATCTTAGTCCTCAGGGTTGGCAACGCATTTGAGGTCTTAGGATTATAATCTTGAGAATTCAAATGTCTATGGGTCTCAGATTTCACTTACCATCAGGTGACCTGAGTGCTCGTGTGACTTCTCCTTAACATAAAAAAAAAAAAAAAAAAAAAAAAAAATTGCAATCGTAGCGTCACTTAAATGTCTGCAAAATCAATATTTGATTATTCCATTTTTTAAATATAGACACAACTTTTATTTATGGCCAGTACTTTTTAAAAATCAAAAGAGTCTTTAATATATGCGCCATTTCCAAGTTAGTCTCGGGACTTATTGAACGATCTAGCGTATAAAAGTCCAGACTTGGTCAATTTTAGTTATTTTAGATTTGTTTAATGTTACATTTATTATTGAGGTGGAATAACCGACACAACAAAATATTATATAAATATAGGAACGATTTAGATAACAAAAAAACATTTCCAAATTCTGAAAATAAAGTTTTTTATTTTGTCTTTAACTGTGGAGCTAATGGATAGAATTTGAAATTAGAGAAACCAGCTGTTTATGTAACGTTTGACAATGTTGAATTCATGCCCATGTATGTATGTACATCTTGTTTGTGTTTTGTGTCTAAAGTCCGTTTTAAATGTTTGCGTTGTCATAGTAACTAGTCTTTGTTGACGTGAAGCTGACACTCATTTCCTTCTTAGTTATTTTTTAACTCATTTGACTCATTTCTCGTGCGTACAAAGTGTAATGAAATTTTTTAATGTGTTCTTCAAATTGTAAGTGTTGTTCAGTAAAGTTGTCATTTAGGCTTATCTAATATTTAAATATGCATATTATTAGTAACTTACAAACTCGATTCGTATTTTTTATCGCATGTAAACTATTTATAATCGAAACTTATGTTGTGTTCGAGACAATTTTGGAATGGTCAGGACCTGATTGATTCGTTTTATTATGTGACCCGTTTCAATTGATTTTTGTAAGTTACAGTATGATGTTTGATCGATTTCATGGACATTCAAAGTCGCTTATTACGGTCTTCTGTCAAGATTGAAAGAGGTTTAACTTCGTGCATTTGTAAAATAAACGGGTAAATTAAAAAAAAAAAAACAATAAAAATTGACAATCACTGGCTACTGGCTGTTTTTAAAATGCCAAGTTAGTGGCGTTTGTATAATTCTCATGTACCCAAAGAGTTTGTAAGTTACCAGTATCAATGTACATTGCCTAAACATTATTCTGATCGTTTTCTATGATGCTGTGTGTTTTGGTGAAGATACATACGGATTGGTCACGATTTTGGGCGGTGCCGACTAAGGAAAAAAACTGGGCAAGACCATGTCGGACCATGCTCAGTGTAGGGTTTCGAAGCTGTTACTGAAATCAAAAAAGTGCACTAGCAAAATATCGTTTCTTCATGGCACTTACGTCCTTTTGTAGAGATGCGCAGTTTTTCGGCAATAACTCAAAATCGGTATATCTAGTCACGTTAAAAATATTTTCGTTTAATAAGCGTTACCTTTGTATTTTTGCCATATTTTTGGACATACGATTTAAAAGATAAAAGTCAGCCAATTTAATCAACTTTCGGAACGATTATTTCCGGACCAAAGGCAATTATAGAAAACGATCGAAAACCCGAGCCAAGTTATGAAACGAACCGAATCAATCGTGTGTTCATTATATATTACATCTATTTTTTTATTGAGATAAGAAGTCTGTTGGGTACCTACTTCTACACCAGTTGGGTAACTACCCTAATGGAGCACCGCTTTTAGTAGATCTGCAATTTTATATGCCTTTGAATTACGATGTCATTACGTGCAGAGGGCTGATTCTCTCAACACAGCGCTGCGTCGATCTCGAAGGTGAAGTTTTATCCGGCAAGTTTAAGAAGTCCCTTCTGAGCGTACAAAACACACTTTAGCGCGTGCCTTCTCAATTAGGGAGCAGGTAGGTGAGTCGAGTTCAGTGTCGTATAAAGCTGCCTAACTAAGAAGGCACGCGCTAAAATGTGTTTTGTACGCTCCGACGGGACTTCTTAAACTTGCCGGATAAAACTTCACCTTTGAGATCGACGCAGCGCTGTGTTGAGAGAATCACCCCCAGGTATGCTTCCAAGAATTCTCACTTCATATAAATTGGCACAAAAACTTCACCTTAACGAACTTTGCCTCGTTTTTCACATTCATATTGTTTAGGCAATGCAATTTAAGTAGTGTCGAATAATCCATCCAATCCACTTTACCCTTGTAACTGTTTGTACAAATGTTTGGGCACTGTTTTAGAAGGAGACAGAAGTCCACGACGCCGCACACGCCGGTGGCGCCCCCGTACCACGAGACGGTCACGATAGACTCTGGCGATGACCAGGACTACGAGCGAGGCCGGCGGGAGTACTGGCCGGATCAGCACAGGCCCCAGTCGCCCATTATGATCATATCTGGTACAGTAAATTGTTGTAGGGGCCAGAAAGTAGGCACTATATGAACGACTGATGTATAACTGTTAACTAACGACTAAAGTCGAGTCCAGAATTAGGCGAACTAACTTGACAGCCGGAAATGTTGCCAGTTATGATATGTTTATGTCAACGCAAATATGTCGATATAACCTTGTACCTTCTATAAATCTGATTATATTCATATTTTATCAATTAATTGCTGTCGAAACTTTCACACTCATAAATACTTGACGACACGTTAGCCTAGTTGGGAGTGTCCCTGCCTCCGAAGCCAGCGGTCCTGGGTTCAAATCCCGGTAAGGGCAGATATCTGTGCGATGTGCGCGAATATTTGTTCCTGAGTCTTGGACGTTTCTATGTATTTAAGTATGTATTTCTCCATATGTTTATCGTGGTCTAGTACCCATAGTACAAGCCTAGAGCTTAGTTTGGGACTAGGTCAATTTGTGAAAGATTGTCCTCTGATATTTATTCAAATAGGGACGAACTACAGCTATTTTTATGATATAACTAGCTTCCGCCCGTGACTTCGTACGCTTATAAATCAGTTCCCGAGGGAATAGAGATATGAAAGGTAGCATATGTGTTAATTCAAGGTATAATCTGTTTTCATTCCAAAATTCACCTTTAATCCGTCCAGTATTTTGCGTGAAAGAGTACTCAATACTCAATCATTTATTGCAATCATAATGTTTTACATAGATCTTACTTGCTAGCTTAGAAGTTAACACTAGAATAACTCATTATGAACCCTGAAGGGCACCGCAAATATACATGCTTACAAATTTTCGCGTTTATAATATTAGTAGGATATTATCTGAAGGATGTACGTTTTAAAGCGAATATTTACGATAATTACTCCTCTAAATAGAAATGAAATACAAAAATAATGATGTTATTACAACAGGCCATGGTGATTCTGTTGGGTGGCTTCTGTCGGGCTAGTACGGTACATTTCTTGTACCATACATATACCATTCATCCCTTGATTCTAGAAAATATGAAAGTTCAATAGAGACAAACGCTATACATATATATAAACATTATACGTATATCGTCGATGATAATCCCAAATCGTTTGTGTTCGATTTTAATTAATTTACTACCCTAATATGTAATACCCTAAGAACCATCAACAACACAAAATGGCGGACAGCATCCTCAGTGATGTCCAAAACGATGTTCGATGTATTTTTAATTCAAAACAATTTTTATTATTATTATTTTGTTTAGTAAAATTATTAGTTTGATTCCAAACACAATAATAACGATTAACTAGGGACCCGCCCACCCATTCACCGATAAAAGCCTTTGAAAGTCTTAATAGAGTAATAAAAATAGAGTACCCGACTAAAAGAATAACCTCTAGGAACGAAATATATGACTATTTGTTAAACTAACTATTCACTATAAGGGAAACCTTAACAGCTAAAGCACAGATAAATCAATCGCCCTTATCAATAGCGCTTTAAAAAGCATATCGAACGGCTTTCCTAAGTAAAAGACTTATACAGGGCGTCCCACGGCTATGCCACATGGAAAGAAAGTACCTTGAATATTGTAGATGGAACATTTTACTGAAAGAAGACATTATTTTAATTTAAAAAACAATTTAAACTGCATTCATAGATATTTAAATAATTACATAGTTGAATCGGGAATCGAACCCGATACACGAGATAAATAATTACCCTGTAGCTTTATCATACCGATCGAACGGCTTCATCATAAGGATTTTTTGTTGCTAAATAACACGACCATGAATTTTAACATTTTTAATACAAAATTAATCAATTTATTAAATGCTTAAAATGAGTCCCTTCCTGTTGAATACAAAGTCGCACTCTTTTGATTATTTCGCGCCTTTCGATTTTTTGATCTTGTTGTGGTGGATATGTATAATAATATGTCTAAGTTCTGTTTGTAGCTCGTGGACACTTTCATACTAAAGGTTGGTTCTTGTAAACGTTTTTTTTTAAATAACCCTTTAAATACCTAAAGTCTAAATCTATCTATCTCTCTATCTATCAGCTTTTCATTTTTCTCAACAAAATTTCACATCAAATGTTAAACTTCATGGTCTTCCTTTTATTTCTGACACTATGTTATTTAACAAAAAATAATCCTTATGATGAAGCCTTTCGATCGGTATGATAAAGATACAGGGTAATTATTTTTCTCGTGTAACGGGTTCGATTCCCGGTTCAACCATGTAACTATTTAAATATCTATGAATGCAGTTTAAATTGTTTTTTAAATTAAAATAATGTCTTCTTTCAGTAAAATGTTCTATCTACAATATTCAAGGTACTTTCCTTCCATGTGGCATAGCCGTGGGACGCCCTGTATATAACCCACTCGAAACCCCTTGAATTGGATAGCGGGTTTTAAAAGCAAATCGAACGGCTTTAATGCGATACGGCTTTTCTAAATAAAATCCTTAAAAAACCCATTCGAAACCCCTTGTATGCGATAGTGGGCCGGTCCCTGATTTTTAAATATTGATATTATATTAACAGCACGAGCCAAACTCTGTACAATGAATTCCAGAATTATTTACAGTTTCGGAAATAAACGCGGGTTGTCAAATGATATGTTTGAATCAGAATCAGAATAATCTTTATTCAAGTAGGTTTACAAATAATAAACTCTTTTGAACGTCATAGTAGCGACTTAGCCTAAATTGACTGCAGGTTCAAATCGCGACCGATCAGAGAAGAACCTGTAAGAAACTCTGTCGGATGTCTTTTTTTTTTCGACGTTCGCACCTTTTGTCGTAAGGACTAAACATTTTATTACAAGCAATTCAGTCCCAAGCATTGTTATCATTAATATAGTCTGTAATACTATAATATGCTTTAGAAATTAGTTTACGCTTAACGTAACTCTTAAATTTATTAACTGATAGTTCAGTAACAATACTTGGGAGCTTATTATAGAACCTAATACAATTACCAATAAAAGAGTTTTTTATTTTATGGAGCCGCGTGAAGGGCGCTGCGAGCTTATATTTATTTCTGGTATTAACATTATGTATGTCACAGTTCTTTCTAAATTTAGCGATGTTTTTATGAACATACATAATGTTTTCATAAATGTATTGACTGTGCATGGTCAATGAATGGTTTGTGAAATGAATCATTTGAGAAACGTTGTTATGAAATAATAGGATACCGCTTATGTGTGTATAATGTGTGCGGGCAGACTCCCCGGTGCGGTCGGGGTCGCGCGGGCGCGAGTACAGCCCGCGCCGCGCGCCGCGCCGCCGCCGCGCCTCGCCGCGCCGCCGCCACCGCAGCCGCGAGCGCGAGCGCCACCGCGACCCGCGCGCGCACAGGTACCCGCGCGCCATCACTACACGCACGCACACACACGTATGCCCGTCAACATACCCAAACAACATTTATTGCCACCTAGTTATTGCACTACTATCGCCTAATACAGCTGACTTTGACATCGATGGGGTAGTTTCCCGTAATTTGGTATTTCTGAAGATGTTCTATATTTATTTTTATTTAAATCTGTATGAAAATGCAAATAATTTGTAGGTAATTTTATGATAATGACGAAATACTGATCCATTCAAACACCATTTTTTGGCATAAATAATTAGATCAGACTATTCTTATAAGATTACTTTCAGTTTTAAGGAAAAACGCAGAAACTTTCTTTGACCTATTATCACCCGAGAGTGGACAAGAATTGAAAAGTGCTTTCGAACTCTTCTGCCTTGCAACAGATAGAGACTGATTCCGGAAGATGACTTAGGTATCAACACAGCTCTAAGGAATGAACGAAACAAGAAATGTTTTTTGTTACATCAAGACCCACTAACGAATATTTTGTATTTTCTCCAAGGAGTAAAACTTAAACCTAATAGTAAACGAGATCTTCGCGAACAAAATACTAGCAATCATAATAAACACGATTTTGTTCGACTTGTTTTACATTGTTAAAAGTCCAAAGGTCAATCAAAACATTCAACCTTTTTCTCCCTTTCGAATCGTAACCAACGAGTTTCCTCAAAAACAATCGTCATCCAAACAAACGTCAATGTCACAACGAAAAAAACTGTCAAAACTAAAAACTTAAAAGACTTGTTCGTGGTAATCTAACATTGGCAAAAAATAGCGCCGTAAAGATCATAAAGGAGATTTAGTTTGTAAGGATAAGTATATAGTGTATAGTATGTTCGTCAGGAGGTCTCCCAGCCGGAACTCCATGAAGCGCCGGCGCTCGGTGTCGCGCGGGCGGCGGCGCGG
Source organism: Acleris holmiana (assembly GCA_949316455.1). Taxonomy (NCBI): domain Eukaryota; kingdom Metazoa; phylum Arthropoda; class Insecta; order Lepidoptera; family Tortricidae; genus Acleris; species Acleris holmiana. Next base: position 2,983,580 of record OX438773.1, on the reverse strand, counting down.
CTCGTCGCCCTCGCCGCCGCGCCACCGGCCGCGCCACCGCGAGCCCTCGCGGGACCGGCTCAAGTAAGATCACATACCATGCTACTAAACAGGTACATATTAAGGTGGGTACGAATTAGAGCAGCCTTGAGTTGAGGCACGCACGGCTCACCTATTTTGCTCAAATCGATACGAGCCGCCGAGAGTCGGTCTTTTTTGACCGTGCTCAAAGGCGCCTCGGTGTGCGAGCCTCGCGCAGTTCCAACTTATTTGTGGGCGAGGCGCGTACAAATTTGGTAAAGTTGCTGAGCCGTTCCACCACCGAGGCGATTTATTCTTTTTGTTGATGATTCGGTGAATTATGATAGTTGATAAATGTAGCCGCGGTCGTCATTATGTCCGACGCCATTTTGAAATGTCGGCTCGCGGCGAGCACGCTGCCTCAACCGCGCATGTTTAGGTGCAACAATTGGCTCGCGAGCAGCTCGCCGCGTGGGGCGAGCATGCCTCAGGCTGAGCCGCTCAGATTCGTACCCAGCTTTACATTATATACATAACATCACCAACAACCAGAGTGAATACCAACAAATTTAAAAAGACTTGTTTATAATTCTGTAACCATATATTGCACAATCAGCCCAAAAAGTGTAATGGTAAAAAAGTTGGGCAATTAAATTTTCTATGAAACGTTGTACGACGAAAGTTACCCATACAAATTTCAAGGATACTTTCCGTCGCGCAACAGAACTTTTTTCGCCTTCGTTGTTTGTATGGTTATGTATTTTTAAATTTATATATTTATGATCCGTATAGTGCTTCTCTTTTTTCAACGCCCTCGGCTAGCTGTCGCTGTCGTACTCGCCTATGACAATTTCGCCTATTTCGTCACTATTTGAAAAAACCTCTTGTCTCATATTTTGAAACGTACGATTTTAAACTTATTTCTCTTCATGTTTAAGTTTAAAATCGTACATCACGAAATATGAGATACGAGGTTTTTTCAAAGTAGTGACGATTTGTCACTCGTGTTTCCGAGAGGCATTGGAAAAATTGAAGCACTGTACCCTAATATTACACAAGTGTTAAGTTTAACGTTCGTTCCCAGTAGAAGCAAGCAAGACTCCCCGAGCCCGCCGAGCGTGCTCGCGCGGCGCATCGACTACAAGGAGAAGATCAGCGACACCAGCCTCTTCGCTGAGCTCGTGAAGGACAAGCACAAGAGGGCCAAGGTCAGTACACCTGTTCCTGGTACCTATTTCAGTTTTTCCTATATCGAATGTTGGGGACTCTCAACTGCCGCCATTGTACTCTGCAATAGATTCATGAAATTAGTGATAATACGTGAATAAACAACTGCTTATGTGAATGGCAAAAGATGTAAAAACCAAACAAAACAATTTAACATTTAAAAAAAAAAAAAAATTATTTCTAGATACACGTATTGTGTCTAGATAGCATACGAAAAATGGCAAAAAATATTGATCAAGCATTTCTTTCATTTTTTATAAAAAATAACATTAAAAGCTAAAACAATTAAAAATACCCTCTAATGCTATAAAAACTTAAAAATATTTCTTATTGAGGTATTTGAACAGTTTAATGTTGTGGGTAGATTAAATAGCCTAGTAGAAGTCATGACACTGACATCCTTCCGCATCAGTGTACTCCTTTGTTACTCCAAAATCGCGTACTTATGGACATCGCGTGAGTTTATTTACATGCTATTCATTTACATGCTTGATCTATACTTTACTGAAAATTTGAAGTTATGTCAAACAGTACTGTAATAATAAAAAGGGGTGAATATAGGGACACAACCAAAAATAATGCAATTTATGTTACTAATTATAATAATGAAATAATTTCCAATAAAACGTAACGTTATTTTCGTTAAATACTTGTGTTTATTTGGTACTAGCGACCCGCCCTCGCTTCGCTCCGGATTAAAGTATTATACATATAAACCTTCCTCTTCAATCACTCTATCTATTAAAAAAAACCGCATCAAAATCCGTTGCGTAGTTTTAAAGATCTAATCATACATAGGGATATAGGGACAGAAAAAGCGACTTTGTTTTATACTATGTAGTGATAAGATATGCCTTATTTTCAGGTTGTGTCCCTATTAGGGATACCCTTCTTTTATAGACAAACATTTTTGTAACTTCACAGAATTTTCATTTCCGTAAGATTAGGTTAGACTTGTAACCATCACAATATAAACTGAAACTAATTAGTTTATATCTTTATGCCATTTATCTGGAACAAAATGCAATATTGGCAATGGCGGTTGTTAAAAAAAAGAATCGACCTTGGGCATGGAGAAGGCAGCAGCACCACAGCGTACCTCCAGGTAAGTCGCCTCTGAGACTGAAGGAGTGGTGTCCGTTCCCGAGGGCTTTTCATGCCTCTGTACTAGTTACGGAGTTCTTGTCCTCGAAGTGCAATCATGCTGCCGTGAAGCCGCCTGATGGTAAGTGGGATACAATCTCAAGGCCAACCCTGAAGACTAAGGCCCGTTTTAATAAACCGATCTCGACTTTAATGCTTGTCTCAAGATGCGTCAAAAATGACAGCTTTCTGTGACTTGACGTTTACTTTGACATATCTCGAGATGGGCATTTAACCCGAAACGACTTTATTAATACGGCCATAAGGGGATGCCTCTATGATAGTGATTTCACTGGTTGTGTTATCCCCTCGCCGGAACACAGCAATGCGAACACTACTGCTTGGCGGTAGGTGACGGGCCCTGCACTAGGTCCTACCACCATTAA